>JAXGGA010006692.1:0-68019 GCA_038373865.1 Uloborus plumipes
ATTTCATAAACTTTTACATTATTTCAAAATTTTATTTTTGTAGAAATCAATTATTTTTCAAGGAATCTCAGACATTTTTGAACTCAGAACGCAAAGGTTCTTACTGAATATTCTTCCCTTCCCAAAGTATTAGAAAAATAAACAAGACATAAAAAAATTAAGCAACAATTTTAAAGAAATTATATTTATTTTCCAAAACAGTGCTAAAACCCAAAGACAAAATTTACATCACATTCTTCCAGACATTTAGACAAAGAATACAGAAAAAGGAATGAACACAAACACTCAGTAGGGCGGTCGGAATTCAACCGAGCTTTCAACATATCTTAGAGGAACAAATGACACACAAAAAAAGATTTTACTCTGAAGGGAGAAAAATATCACTTCGGGGGAAAAGGAAACACATAACAAATTGCAGGAATATGAGCAAGTTTTTGTCCCGAACAACAACCTTTATGAAAAATACCATTCACAACCATGAACAACAAACTTTTTTTTTCTTTTCTTAAATGCAGCATTTGTAAATAATTTACACTTGCATATTGACCATTATATAAATACAGCATACAGAAATATTGAGCTCCAACAATTAAAATCAATTGCACTTCATGTCACACACTTTTGATTTCAAAAAGCAAAATTAATGCTTGAATGTAATGCTTGCAGGCTGAAGAGCAAAATAATGCTTGAATATGATAGGAAAACAAACTAAAGTAACCTTTAAACAGCATGACATTTTTATTGCAGCAAACTCTAAGAAAAATATATAGTCAAATTAAATATAAAATTTTGTTGCTATTAAGGAATAAAAAAATAATTGATGTTAAGAACAGTGATTTCGCAGCTCATTTTGAGTAAGCATATTAAATTGCAACGCAATTATAGAGTTTCTTTTAAAAATTAAGTAATGTGTTTTATTAGTATATTTTATGCAATCAAATATCTTTTGGGAATTTAGAGTGCTTTAATAGCATATTCACTATAATGGCAGTACAGACATTTACAGTGTTTTAACGATATAGTGTTATCATAGGTTTAGCATCATAAGAGTTTCACAATAAATGTTTTAGTGTAGCCAAATTATACAAACATGCATCAACCTCTGAAATCTTTTTTTAAGAATTTTCAATTTGAGCAATGAGTAGTAAAAAAATAAATAAAAATAAATGGATAATAAATTATAAAAAAAAAAAAAATAAGTAAATAAAAAATTACAAAGTAAAATTTCAGGAAAGCATAAGATCAGATAATGTAGATCAAGCCACATGCTTACTTTTAGTGCTTGATTTTTAAATGCAACAGAAGAATTCAATAATATGCATGTGCAGTAAATTTGTTTTCTATACATTATTTAACACAACCTTTATGCTCCAAAAATGCAAGAAAAAATATCACATTCATGCAGCAAAAATATTTTCTGAAATGTAACCCCCCCCCCCAAAAAAAAACCCCATAATCAGAATGAGTGTTTAAATTTCAAAAGAAATGCAATGTTTTCACCAATGTGGGGGCATGAATTTCTTGGACTACAAAAATTTTATTTTGTTTGCAAAAAAGGAAGCTCAGATGAAGAATCAGGAAAAAAAACGTGCTTTTCAGAAAACATGAATCCACAATAAATGCTCAAGGTATGAACATGAAAATGCATTTCAAAATACCGCCGACTAAATGCAAGGCTCATATCACAGGAAATACTTTCATGGTGTTTTACACAAAAACTCATAAGAAATACAGCTGACGAAAAATACCACAAACAAACTATACCTTCAAAGTACAACAAACTTTAAAACTATTAGTACACTACTGCTGCAATATGTAAATCATCACTCATCGGTCATGTTCTGCTTTTGGTAAATATTATAAAATACCTTTGTCACAAGCAATTTGTTTTTGTTATTCTTAAGTAATTTGATAATTTTTTAGCATCTCTTAATGCCACACATAAAGCAAATTTTAAGCAGCAACAGAAAGCATACAAAATACAAATTAGGTAACTAAAAGAAAAATCAAGGATAAGAGGAAAATTAAATATAACAGTTCAAAATTAGGAACCAAGTGATGAAGCAATTTTCCCACTTAAAATAATTATTTCTGAATTAAATATTTCTGCTCAACCAGCGTGTGCTTGCATATTTATAATTCAAACAAGCGCACAATCCCAATTTTTAAATCACGAATAGCATCGGGAATATATACAGCAATAATAAACTGTCTTAAAAATTTACAAGTAGTATACAAAATATAGTACATACAATTCAATGTCATTAAAAAAAATAATAAGAAGAAAAACCTGATCAATGATATAGTTAAGCAAAACTTGCTTTGCCGGATTGATTTGGCGGACTTAATTTTCCTTTATCAATAACTGAACTCTTCCCAAGCAAACGATGAAATCAATTTTATTGTGTTAAAATTTGTAATTAAAAATATTTGAAATTGTAATAATAGTGGGTCTCAACTTTTCCTTTGACAGTGCACAGTCCAAGAATAAAATGTTCAACATTAGATCAGAGAAATAAAAATGCTTTAGTTAAAAAAAAATCTTATGCACTAATATTGCAATGGAGAAAAGCTCAATTGTCAAAGAATGAAAAACACAATTTCAATGAGTGTGTGTCAGCAAAAAGTGGCCAGATACACAAAAAGACTACGGAGAAAGAAAGAAAATCTTTAAATCTCATAGTTATATTGATCTGAAAGATCATTTAAAAAATTCTAAATTTATAACTTGGCTGTTATATAGTCACTTTTATCATGCAGTAATCATTCAAGATCTTTAATAATTATTTCAGTGAATATTTTATTCAAAACTGTTAATTGTACAGCTTAAAAGTATATTTTAAAAGTTAAAAGATCTGAGTGTAGATTATTACTCTTAAAATTTGCATACTATAGATTAGCTATATGATTATTAATGAGTCAAATTTGCTCTAAATATTTGTTTGCTCTATAACTATTGTGTCATTAGTCAATCATTATGTAAAGTGACTCTAAAAGTGAAATTCGTTGAACCTCTATAGGTGAAGTCAAAAATATTCATTTGTGTTATGATGCATGACTACATTACCTGAATATCTAATTGCTAATCATATTTCATAAATAGCTGCCATTGTTGTTATCATATGAGAAAAGTGTATTGTAAAGTGAAGTACACTTTGATTATTTGATCACTCGAGCCTTCAGTCAATAATTTTAAAGTAAAAATGTATAAAGCTCTTTAGATGAGTGAGTTTTACTTATGTTTATCAACACGGTACTATCAGTACTTAATTATTTTACACTTCACATTGAGAAGTGCAGTCTTTTCACAGCTCACGAATTACTTATGTCAATATGAAGTTGAATACATCCCTCGTTACAATAATATGTTTGCACATGTCAGAATCGTCACTTGCTAGTGTTTAATCATCATTTTATAAGACAAGAAAACTGACCAGTGTTTTGATATCCTATCATGAGACTGCTGCTTGTGTAATGTGTTCTTCACAATTATTGCCACACAACTAAGTCGTCTGAAAATTGGTGTGACACACTTCTATTTTCAACATTATATCAGTTGTCTGGTTGAATGTCTGTTAAAACACGGTTAGCTTGAAGCATTAACAGTCATGAAGATTGGTAGACCACCATTCAAGTCGTAGCACTGGTTAATTCTGCGCCATGTTCTCGCAAATATTTTGCGTCATAACACTCTGAATGTGTGCAAAATATCAGCAACAACAAATGCAGAATTCAAATGTGTTATGATATGGATGGTGTTCTACCAATGTTTATGACTCTTAAGACTTTATAAGGTAACTATGTGTGATAAATATTCATGCACAACTGACATAGTGCTGAAAATAAAGGGAAAGTGGATGCTCTGTGTATCGCAGTAGTATTTTATAAAGTAAACTTTTGAAATATGCACAATAAAGTACCTGACCTGTTGATTAGACACAATATCTGTCATAAACAGAGACACAGACATCTGCCAAATAAGCTGTGACTACTTATATTTTCCTCATGTTACAGACTTAATGTTAGTAAACTTCAAAATTTTTGCACAGTAGATAAACTGCTGTCAAGGAGAGCCTCGAGCACATCACATAATCAAAGCGTCATGACGAAGACAAAAGATTTTCTTTCTCCGCTCCGAGCACAGGCCTCAGAAACTCTCGGCCTTGACCAGCTTCCCCCCGCCCACCCGAGAGACAAAGGAGGCGTCGGCACTCACCTGTTGGCCGCTCTCGGGCAGGGGGAGGGGCTTGGCCACGCCTATGCGGACCACCCCCTTGGGGGCGCCCTTCAGCGCCTGCACCGCAGCGTCCAGGCTGGCGTTCTCCAGGTTGGTGTCGTTCACGAAAAGGAGGCGGTCACCGGGGATGAGGCGGCCATCCTGCTGAGCCACGCCCCCCGGCACCAGGCTGCGAATCACGATCACCGTCTCATTGGGGTTCATGGGATCCTGGGGGAACGGAAAGGGAGAGCTGATTAAATGTCTGCGAGGAGATTACCAATCAACAATACCAATTGATATATTTCAATATGCTGAACAGCTGTTGTCTTGTGCTTACTGCAAATGCAACAGCCAGGGGCGCCCCAAACTAAAACCATCTCATAGGGAAATTCGCTATTTACTGAAGGGAATTCAAAAAACGATAAAGTATGAGAATGCATACATACCTATATTTAACAAGCGACAAAATTAGTGTAGCAGGTAATCCACCATTCTAGTTACTCAGAAACCCAACAGATGGTGGTACTTAAGATTTTATATAAAAAGCAATAGCTTTAAGTGGCGCCATCTAATGCATAACTGGACAACTAGAGTGATAAATCACCTGGTACACAAACAATAAAAAGTCATTTGGCATCTGTGAAGAAATGAAACATTGCAAAACTGACACCAAATTTGTGAAGTGTCAGGAAAAACTTTCTGAAAAGAAAATTGTTTCAGAGGTCACAATGACATCTTATATAGTGCCCCTGAAAACAACTTCAACAGACAACAGCTTTCAAGTAGATGTGACATAACTTGTTTTCCTACTCGGTACTTATTCTTTTTCAGGTGAGACAACACTTAGGTCAGACAACACTAAACCATTTGATTTTTTTTACAGATCTGTTTCTTTTTTGTTCAGAACGTTAATTAAGGAGTTTCCACATTCACATAAAACTGCATAACAAAGCAAATGCCTTCAACAAAGGGATTGCTACTAAGCTTCATTGATACAACTCAAAATCATAACTAGATTAGTTCTTATTGTTTACAGATTTCTTGATTCTGAAATGTTCAAAGACAGTTTATAAAAGGTTCCGAATACATACTATAATTGCCTAAATAGTTTTCGTTAGTAATGAGTGATTCAACAAAGTGGTTAAAAGCTGCTATATATCGTCATACATTTAAAACACATTAGTTTGCAAAAAGGGAAAGTTTACAGCAAACAAGGATTGTAAATAAAATACATGGATCACCTCAAACTGTAGTTCCTCGTGAACAATTTTCAGTTTTAACATACATAGGTTCCAACTATTTGGGAACTGAAAAAATGTGGTAAAATTTAAAAGTTGCAAATGAATATCTTGTTTACTTATGAACCTTCACTTGCCTATTTACTTGTTCTCTAAATAAAATCTTGTCATGTTCAGGAAGAACTTGAGCCATAATTCCTCTATTTTAAACTGCCCCACTCATATTTCAAAAATATTACTGCCAACTGTTCACAAAAAATGGAAGAAACACTCCTAAACCATTGCAAGAAATAAAATGATCCTCTTAGTGAGGCAACACTTGCGGGGATGTCTATGGTTGATTAATTAGGGATTCCATGATTGCGCCATTGGGATTTCAACACTTGCCCACTGTGAGTCGCAGAGCGCATGAGGTCATAAGAATCTTGGAACCCATCTTGAAAGACTGGATAGCAGAATGACCATTTTCTGGAATATTTTACTAGACCGCTATCCGGGAAAAGAGGCAAATTGGCTGCTCATCCTGTTAATCCATGTAGAGTTAAATAAAAATTAGGTTTTTATTTGTGATTATGATCTCCATTGTTCTCCATCATTCATGACTCATGAACACTATGGAATAGGAAGAAGGGGGGAATTCCATTTCAACCATTGAATATCCAACATTTCGAAATACTAAGAGCCATGTTGGACAAGGAATGCCAAATAAATTATTTCAATTTTTTTTGCAGCATAAAAGCCTAAATATATATACTGCTCTCTCTGCACTTTACAACATCACAAAATTTCTATTGGGTACACAACTGAATGGAATATTACAGTGCAGGAAGAGCACTTTCAACAACGTCAAGAATGGCCTTCAAAAGGTTACTTAATAATTAATGAATGGTGCAATGAGCTGTGAAGAATATTGTAAATTCTTTTTTTTTTGGAAAATAAAGATTAGAACTCTTACTACGATAACCTTGATACGAGAACACAGCTTTAGGCCTTCTGTGTTTTTTTAAGACAAATATACTACAGCTAAAAAATTTGAAAAAGCATAAAGTCGGTATGGCTCAAGGTAACCCTGAATGACTGTCAGAAAGGATGTTCCAAAATAACGATCCATTTTCATGAAAACACTAACACAATGATTTCTTGTGTTTAAAGAAATATCCTCTTTAGAATAAGGAATATTAATTGTTTTCTGGGAAACTGCATGATAAAACATCCTTTGCAGCAAACAGTCCATTGCTCAAGAATCATAGTTTTAAGCAAAAGAGAGTCAGAGGGGACATGATTCAGTTGGGTGAATTTATCAGATTGAAAGCTGTTATGGGGTGGTTAAATTTTTGCATGAAAAGCAGAACAAGGGGTCACTGTTTTTAGCTAGTCAAATCTCGCGCTGGCCTGGAAATTAGGGAAAATTACTATTTTAGTAGGACTGTAGGCACTTGGAACAGCATATAAGAAGAGAGTTTAAAGAGCAAGGGAGTGTATAGTTTTAAGAGGGCCATTGATCTTCATTGAGGACTAGAAGGTTCTTCTGCTTTACATAGAAGTTTGATAAGAACTCATTTGGAGTATGCCATTTAGTTTTTGCCTCCTTATTTTAAGAGAAGATTTTAATTTATTGGAAAAGATTTAAAAGAGAGCTACAAGGTTAGTAAATGGACTTTCTAATTTAGACTGATTCCAGGCTTAGTGTGATTAATTCAAGTATGTATAGTCTTGAGCAAAGGAGGGTCAGAGGGGACATGATTCAGTTGTTTAAATTTATCAACACGAAAAATGTTACTGGGTTAAATTTTTGCATGGAAAGCAGGACAAGGGGTTGTTGTTTCAAGCTGTTCCAATCTCAGGCTAATCTGGAAATTAGTTTAAAATATTACTTTAGTAGGGTTATGGGCACTCAGAGCAGCCTAAACGAAGGGGTTGCAAGGAGCAAGGGAGTTGCTGGCTTTAAAAGTGCCATTGATCTTCTTGTGGACGATAACTGACCAGGATCAGTCTAGATGGGCTCCTGCTGGTCGATATATTTATATTTGTATGAATTGATTCGGACAAGTCTAGTTGGATCCATGGCCTGTTGCTGTTCATCATATTTGACTATGAATAGGTGAGGTCAACTATACCAGTAAAAATACTGAAAAAGCAACCAATCTAACGAATCCTTTAGATGTAATGCCACTTATTTTCTTCGCTTGGAGTTAAATCAAACAGGTTTAAAGAAACAAGTCTGCATCAGCTACATGAAAAGATTGAAGTAACCATGAGCGGCATTATAGCTGATCAACAAACATATGAAACTATGTGATCTGTTCCACAGTAGAACATTAATCTCGGTGCATTGGCAAATCAGTGGCGAAGCCAAGGGAGGATATTGGGATTATACCTCCCCCACCCCCTAGATGACTCAATGAAGCAAAAAAAATTATATGTATGACCACACACGTAAGGGCCTGAATGCGTTTTTTGACCCTTAATTTCGAAAATTTTCCGATGAAATATTTTTTGTTACCCCACTGTTAGAAATAACAGCAAGATATGCTAATGTTGTTGTATGTTTGTTCCATGCATGCATTCATTTCCTCCATTAAACATGATGATTATGAAAATGGATCGTTATTTTGTGGAACACCCTGTGTCATAAACTACAGAATTCAACACCCACCTGATAGTCTAGGATGCTGAAGCCCAGTCCCCGGTCCCCCTTGGTGAGTTCGATGACCTGGGGCTCGCTGCTCCACATGGCCAGTCCCGTCAGGGGCTCCAGGGACCGGGACTTGAGGCGGGAGGAAGGGTGCAGGGGCGAGGACACGGCCAGGGACCCATCCGACTTGGCCTTCACCAGACGCTCGGGGGAGGGCCCCAGGGAGGTGAGGCTGCCCCCTAAGCCACGGCACCTGACTTCGCCCATGAAGTCGGGGGGCTGGGAGAGGTCGTACTCCAGGTGGGAGTGGCCCGGAGAGGAGGGGAGGGCGTCGTCCTCCGGGGGGCGGCGGGCACACACCATGCGCACGTGCATGGGCAGCTCCTTGAGGGTGGCCACCACGCCGTGGTGGTTCATGCCCAGCAGCTTCTCGCCATTCACCTGCAGGGGGAGGAGATAAATCATGTCAGAGACTTGAATTTACCAAGCAAAATCAGTTTAAAAGTGTAAGATTAAAGAGGTGCAGATTTAATACTGCTATAGATTACATGTGCTTTTTTTTCTCTCTCTCAATGTCGAAACATTGAACTTCAATTTACAGCAGGATTCATTAATAAAAAGAGAGGCTCCTTATTTGCCTGTACTGTTGTTCTTTTTATGCAGCCTGAATTTTTCTTTTGTGCCAGGAGTTCCCAAACTCATGGTACCCTTTGAAAAAAGAAAAGTTTCCCCAGCACGGTTGTCTATATCTATTGTGTATTTACAGTGAAACCCTGAATTAAGGTTTTTTAAGCAGGCCCCTTCAGTAGGTGTTTTCTCGGGGTGGCCACAGGAAAAACTTCCACTGACTACAAACTTCTTTCCTTCTATACAGCTATTGAATTCAACTTATTATTAATATTTAAGCTCATTTTTCTGTTTCTTTTCAGCTAAACGAAATTAAAAAATAGCTTCATTTTGTTAATTTTTAAAATATTTCAGAAGCATTGGGTAGCAAATGTACCTCTTCATCCCTTTAAAATGTTTAGCTCATATTCATTTACACATCATATTCTCATAGGAAAAGAATCATAATGTGGGATTTTATATTATTATAAAATGAAACAGAAATATTATTAATATGCACATGAACATTACAGGAGTATTTCAGAAACAAGGTGGTGAGAAACTTGCACTTTGTAACACATTCTAACTTGCAAAAGTTTGGTTTATTTACTACAACAGAAAAGATAATGATTATACAGAATATTTTTTTGTTATACTTCAGTAGCTATAAAGAAAACACCTTTTTTTTCTAGCTCATTTTACAAAAGTGAGAAAATAGCAAAGCTATTCATTTGTGATTGTTTCCGGAAAACTTAATATGTTAGATAAGAAATTCAGAGCAACAACAACATAAAAGTGCAAAACATTGCACGTAGAAAGGACTTATTATTGAGGGCTTTTAGGATACAAAAAAAAAAATATGTGAATATAAAAAGGAAAGAGAGAGAGAAAGATAAATTACAATTATACTCTATTACTTTATACTTATGTTTTTTTACTCTGTTACTTTAAAATTATGTGCATATCAATTTTGAAATGTTTTTGTCCTCTCCAATGAAACTGTTGCCATATTATGTTTCTACTATACTCTCGGTTACTTTAAAATAGGCGTATCTAATTCAGAAATTTTACGTCGTCTCCATGTAAACTGTACAAAAGAAAACATCTCCACTTTTTTTTTATACACTCCTGTTGAGGCTAGAGCCTGATTACCGCAGGGGCAAGCAGGGCACAGGCCCCTCCTCTTATATTTCAGGGGGGCTCAAAATCTCCTTACTTTATTCAATGCCTCTTAAATACTAAATGCCTACTATATATTTTACTAAAATGACTACTGTATGTTTTACTATTATACTAAGAGCCTGCTGTGTATGTCGACGTATATTTTACTTTTAGTGATTTGATAGCATTTTTTTTTAGTTTGATATTTGCACAAAACTTTTATTTCATTATGGTATTGTAAGAATTTTTTTACTTGTAACACGTAACTGCTGAGAAGGGGGTTGGCAGCCCTGAAATAGAAATGTGCCCCATGTCCAATATCAGAATGATCGGGCTCTGGTTGAGGCATTTCATTTATTTTATGTTTATCGAATTAGGTTTATGCTTGAATTTATATCCTCATATCTTAGTTATTTCGAAACCCTTTCTTACAAACCTAGGCATACATAAACAAAGCACAAATTTCTAAGAAAAGGTTGTGCTTTGCTAAAGTTGATTTTTCACTTGAATAATACTTTATGCACAAAGCAATTTTAATTGTTTGCATTTAACCATTGTTGCAAAGGCCAAGTGGGAAAACAGTCCGTAGTGACAACCATAAGGCGAAAAGTGCAGAGAGTGGGAAATAAGTTTGACTTTGACAGGACAGCTCCAATTACACAGGGTATACTGCCGTGCTAAGCACAAAAGAGGTATCTGCAGTAGAGCTTAAACTGAGATATAACTCTTTAAAGTTTTGGGCCACCATGTATTTGATTCAGATGAAACTTTTTCAGAGTTTTTTTAAAAATATTTCCCGTTCTCAAACGACCATCTAATATTGTATTCAGGTAAAATATGTCACAAAGAGCCACCTGGTGGTGATAACTTAATTTTGTTAAATTTTTGTTAATTTTGTGTTTGTAGTGCATATATGACTGTTGTGCTTATCACGGATGTATAGCATGAAAGCAAAAAACAAAAACTGGCTCCGAATTACCTCCAGCAGCTCGTCTCCGCTCTGCAGCCTCCCGTTGACCCCGACCGGTCCGTCGGGCAGGATGGACCGGATGTAGTGGTGGGGCCGCACCTCCTTTCCGTCCTCCACCTCCACGGTCCCCTCCAGGCTGATCCCCAGGCCGCCCCCCTCACGGAACTTGGACAGCTGAGCGACCTGGAACATAAATTATTAAAAATTATTCATAAGCTATTATTAAAATGAATGATGTTACGGGGTTAGATTTTTGCACAGAAAGCAGGACAAAGGGTCACTGTTATGAGTTGTTTAAATTTCAGGCTAACCTGGAAATTCGGAAAAATTACTATTTTAGCGGAGTAGTGGGAACTTGGAACAGTTTACCGGAAGAGGCGGTAAGGAGCAAGGGAGTAGCTAGCTTTAAGAGGGCTATGGATCTTCATTGGGGTCTATGATTTGACTAGGACCAGCCCAGTTGGGCCCAGAGCCTGTTGCCTTATTTGTATTTGCATAATATCCTAGATGTCTCAGGTGTGAAGAGTAGAACAAGATACAGTTTCAGTTCTCCTGAACCGATAGAATTTATGCACGTTTTTAAAACCCACTTTTCAAAATGTAATCAGTTCAATGGATGCAAATCACACTTTAAGAAAACAGACATTGAGCATCCGTAAAATGGTGGAACATAATTCAAACATACAATTAAATAAATCCTGACTTGAAGAAATGAAAGCTTTCAAAACTTCCGGTAAATGTTACTTCAACACTATTATTAAACAAGGTTCATCTAAGTAGGCCTCGCCCGAAAAAACCCACCATGGTTTTTTTGAGTGGGCCCACTAGAAAAAACCTGTTATGTCGTTAAAGTTGGTTTTTTCAAAATTTACTGTATATTTAAAACAGTCATTTCAGAAACCAACTAAATTACAATTATTTTGATCAATACCAAGTCCAAAAATTGGTATTAATCAGTTTAATTGTTATATTTTGCTTGCTAAAATATTTAGTCTTTGGCGATACCTGGTACAGAAATTGCCATCTAATTTTCTGCACGCATTGAACTCTCTTCAGTGTTAGAAATTAACACTGCAGATGAGTTTCACACTTTTTTCAAACACTTTAAAAATCGAAATAAGCAATAATTATTTCCACCAATTTCTTCTTTTTTTGCATTGCCGGAAAAAATCCTTTGATAATTTAACAGGGAATGTCTTTTTTAACAGCTGCTCAAAGAGGGTTGCTTAGTGAAAAAGTTACTTCAAAATAATCACATGAAGTTAGCCAAGAATAGTCAACCCGTGTGATGACTGCACCTTATTCCCCCAACTGAAACACTTGATACCTGAATGTTTATAGCATTTTCCCATATTATTATATGAAAGATTTATTATGTGACTTATTAATTTTTAATTCTGTTCAAATTTTTATTTCTAACTTTTTGCTGCAATAAATTTAAAAAGTACTTTGTGTTAGTCATGCTTATAGTTCATGCTACCCCCGTTATCTTAAAACTTTGTCATAAGTTATGAGAAATAAATAAAAAATATATTATTACATTGTGTATTTTGGGATTACAGGGAACACTTTATTCAACATGTTACCTACACAATTTTTCTGAAGAGAGGTACATGTTACCATCTTAACTGGCTTTGTTTTAGGAAAAAAATGATATCTCATCCAAATATTAAACTGTTAAATTACTTTTTTTCCCCTTCCATTTTGACATTTTTACAATATATTTGAATTAAAAAACATATGCATTATTAAAAGTTATATGTTGCTCAACAGTAGGACACTTTAAACTTAACTATTTCTGAAGAGGAAAAACTCAATTTATCGAATGAAATTCCAAATTTTAATGAATGATAAAGCATGAGTGTGCACATGTGCTCACATTTAATGAGAAAGACATTACGTACAATATTGTCGTATATCATTCTCAAGCTATTCGTCTGGTTGGCCCAATGGCTATGGCGCCGAATGGTTAAGGGTCTCTTAGAGATTTTTTAAGGCTTACATTAGAGATTTTTAAGGCTTGGGCGAGGTGGAAAATTCAATCCGGACGGTAAAATGTAGGGGGCTAGGTGTTGTTTACAATGAGCACGGGTGAAAGATGTAAATAAGGTTGCGGAGAAAAAAGGGGACATTTGATAAGGAGGACATGGTTACTTGATGGGTGAGAAAATGGGGGGGGGGGGGGGTAAAGAAATGCTTCATCAAGCCAAAAAAAATGAAAGATACATTTGAAAAAACCATACATAAACATCAAAATTATAAGGATAATATTGCGTGCCTTTGCACGGTCTACATAGAGAATAAAAGCTTTGTCAAGTGACGCATGCCTAAAAAAGTCCTGATCAGATTTAAGTCGATACTTGCCAGAACACAGTTCGAAAAATGCATGAATCACCAAAAAAGGTTAAAATCACCCAGTGCATGAAAAGCCTCAAAGCAAAAGCAAGAACTTATTTGTTCATACTCAAGGAAAAAATGGCAAAAGTTAATTTTATCAATTATTTCTTTCACAGCATACTTCTTTCAGCTAATTTCTTTCATGCTCGCCGCACAGACGACTTTTAAAATTGATTTTTATCAACTTAAAAACGGCTGTACCTTTTTTCAGCTTGGAGATATCAATTAGGAACTTCCTCTATAGATATTTTTCCCGATCTTTCCGATGAGACCAAAATAAGACGATCTGATAATTATTTTAGGTAGAAAAGGCCTTTTGTGCCATTTTGAAGTCCCTAAATTATCCATTTTTAAATCCTTAAGTTAAAATTTGAACGGTTCCATACTTTTTTCGCAATTAAAAAACCCACTACGACCATTCACGGGTGGCCAAATTTGATCGAGATCCAACGTAAACTGTGGATTTGTATAAGGAACATACACACAAACTTATATACACATTCTTTGTTTTTAAATATATGGATCATTATCAGCACATAGCAATTATGAAGGCATAGGGAACATGTGTGATTGTGTGTGACCCTGTTGCTATAAATCAATCAAAATAGAGGATGATGTTGGGTCAAATTTCAGCACAGATGGCAAAACCACAGGATACTGTTTTGAACTTTTCAAATCCCAAGCCAATCTTGAAATAGGAAAAAATGTCTGCTTCAACAGAGGAGTAGGCATCTGAAATAATTTTCCAAAAGCAGCTGTTATGTGAAACAAGATAAACAGTTTTATGATGGCTCTTGAACTTCATTACAAATTGATAAATGGACCAGCGCCAGCTTAGCTGGGCCCACATCCTGCTTCCTTGTTGTCACTTTTGTATTGTACTTGCAAGAAAGAGCAAAAGCAATGCTCAGCAATGATTTGCAAATACCTAACTTGAATGATTGGGGGAAAATAATTTTGACATCCCCCTTTGAAAAATAACAAAACATGAACGAAAACTAAATAGTGAAAAACTTCTTTGTCTCGGTTTAAAAGCATACAGTAGAAAGACACACATTTTTGACTCTTGGATATTGTTTGAAAATATGAATATGTAATACGTCAATTAAAAAATAAATAAAGTAGTATATAATGTATACAAAGAGAGAGAGAGAAGAGGGGAATTTATACAACTAAAATTTAAAGCTTACCACAATTTCATACTCCGAACCCATAATTTTGCTCCATTTTGCTTGAATAGCTGCTTCAACTCTTGGTAATAAAGGAGTAGCTGAAATAAAAAGTTTTAAAAACTTAATATGCAACTTATATTTTACTGTACATAAACAAAATAATTCAATGGAAAGTCTCTAACTGTAATGGAGAAGTTAATTTTAGTAGGTCACTGGATTTTCTTTCAGAGTGGAAAGAAAGAAGTAAGGGCACATAACTGCTGCAGAATGGCTATTTTTGTTTCAACTATTAATTGTTGAATACAGTGTAATAAAAGCTGTACAGCATGTAATAAAAGCTAATTATGCTGTCATAGGTGAAGTAAAGTAAAATGGTAAAATGCTCGTTAAAAGAAAAAGTCATTTTCAATTATGCAATAATACAGGGTTCAAGGCAACCAATGCACATAATCCAGGACATTTTTTTGAAAAAATATATAATACCAAAAAAAAAAAAAAAAGGCTATGTTAACAGCAATCATTAAATATTGTGTACACAATATTGGAACCCCCCCCCCACACCTTTTTGTGTTATTTATTAACACAGAATTATATACCTTATCGACACTAATTACAGTAATTTTGTTGCCATACTATGAGTGTTTTCTTTTATTTTTCACTCATTTAAATTTGTTCAGGAATTATTCCCTATGAAATACTTTGGAGGTAGCTTATTGCAAAACTGAGCTATACACATACTTTACAAAAAAGTAAAACAAATGTATAAATGCATTTTTCGACAAAAAACAACAATTCACATTATAATATCAGATATGGCAAGCGAAATGTGCAGGAATTTTCAATAACTTAGCAATTATATAAAATATCAACAGAATTTAAAAATTAATGAATAAGCCAAAATGACTCTGATCCTTTGAACTTTTTGGGCATCGAGAAAAAACATTGTTATCAAAATGAAAAATCAATATGAATTGCTGATTTGAACTAAAGTGCTCATTAATGTACAGGTACAACAAAGATAGATAAGGAAAAATAAGTAGTTACAAAAATGCATTTCCAATAGTTTTTACCTTGGCAATTATTTCATGGATCAATATTTAAAGCTAAATGACATACTCCCATTGTTCTAAAATATCTGATACCAACACCGATATTTATGACAATAATCGACTAAAATTTCTGTTAATATGTAAACTGTAAAAATATTTTTGAGCCCTTTTAAAAACAGGAAGAACAACTAGTTAGGATCTATTTTTTTTTTTTAAAGTAATGAACAGAAAAATGGTTATGAAATGAAAACTATGTTGAAACACAGTGACATTTTAGTCGGGGCCGGACTGGGTGGTCGAAAGGGCGTGGGAAGGCCGAGTCGAAGGGCGCCGATTGGCCGATTCAGCCTCCACAGTACTTTAAGAATTTAAAACGAACATTTAAAAAAACCCCGTAAATACCAAAGCGTGTTTTTTTTAATTATTATTTATTTATTTAAAATTCATTACTATTTTTTTAAGACTTTAAAATACTAAGACTTTAAAATATTTGTACAGATAAAACACATATAAGTATCATCTAAAGTCTTTTAGTTTATTTTTTAAAGTCTGATTTATTTTTTTCAAATTCGATATTAATTTATTAGTATTTTTACTAAAATGATAAAAACATAGCAAATATCTTGGGTCAAAGTACAGCAAAATGCAACTGATGGAAATCTAATTTATCCGGTGCAACCCGAAGTGAAACTTTGTAGTATTAAATGTCAATTTGATGATACTGAGAGACTTAAGAAACGCTTGAAAATTAAATCAATTGAGAAATCATTTTATATCTATGGATATACATTGCTATATTGTTATCATTATAGTGAATAAATGAATGAATTAACTCTTGTAACAAAAATCAAAGATTTCAGTTTGAAAGAATAAGAGCGAACAAATTTTTTGGCCATGTTGTATAATTTTTCATTCGTTTTGCTTTTCCTTTGGCCTCTTTTTTTCACATTTGTGAGTTCAATGTAAATTATAATTAAAATGTAAAGTAGCACGTGCATGTTATGTTAAATTGAACTTTCAAGTTTCTTGTTCTCTTGGAGAAGAAAACAAAAAAACTTTCAGGATAATACTGTTTCCCAGACACATTTGTGTATCAGGATCTAGATCTAATGTCTAAAACTTCATTTCAGAAATGCTAGCTGTCCAAAGTGTTATATTTTAAAAGTACATATGTTTAAAAATCATTTCCAACATTTCTATTAATTTTCATGTTATCGTTGTCCTTAAGTTACGAAATTTTTTTGATTGCGCGCGAGAGAGAGAGTCTTCATTACAAAAAAACAATTATATTAATGAGAGAGAGAGAGATAAGAAAGAAAAAAAGAAAGTTCAGGGTCTGACTAGATCCTGACTACCTTTTAAAGTACAGTATATTCCCGATTATACACGAAATTGGACGGCACATGTATTGCGGACAACGGGAAAAAAAAGCTTAAAACGGGGGTAAAGAAGAAAAAAATGGTCTTTATTGCCTTTTGCTAAAAAATGATTATATTGTACTGAAAACGTGATACAAACAGTGAAGATAGGACAGTATTAAGAATTATTTGCATTTTAAGTTCTGAAGCACATAAGATCTATAAAGGGATAGGACCTATGATAACGTCCAACAATTTATTCGCTAAAGTACGCCGCACTCTTTTGTAAGGAATATTAAGCAAAAATAACAAATTTAATTTCACCAGATCTTCGCGGATAATCCACCCCGTGGATAACACGCTCGAAGATAATCAAGAGTATAATCTGTAATAGTTTTCAAATTATCACATTGAAACTCATAGATCTTATTACAACTAATTATAAATCTATGTATTGTAATTCTATAATTTAGGAAAATATTCTCTTAATACAAAGAAAATGAAAATTAAAATGAGAAACTGACCGTTGGAAAGATTCGATCTTATAATGTATTCAATTTTTCTGAAGCTCCAAAATCACTTCTTCACTAATGCTAAAATCTAACCCAAATGACTCATTGATTCATGTAACAGCACTCTCCTGAGACAAGCACAAGACGTAAGTACCGCCAATAAATCTCACGATTCTACTCGTATTCTTGACCATTGATATGTGCTGTCACTTTCACCCTCACATCCCTTTTTTATTAAGGAAACGCCCAGGAGATTCTGGGAAACAACGAGGGTCTGCTTTTGTTCTCGGGAGTGTAGGGATAGTGACTTTAGGGAGTAAAGATGAGCTACAGTAGATAGCGGAGCACAGTGGACTGCTTTCCCTGCTTACGAAAGGGCGTCTACTCAACAGCCTTTAGGAGGGTATGAGATAGCGTTTCTTTATAAGGATATAGAAAACCCAGGAAACATTACAAAAAAAAAAAGCAAACACATGTGAAAGCAGTAGAAGGGCGCCGTACGGGAGGGCGCACCGGGAAATCTCCCGGTCAAGTCTATGGCCAGTCCGGGCCTGATTTTAGTAGGTTGTTGAACAGCAAAAGAAGCAAAGTCACACAAAACAACAGAATAAAGAAACAAAGAGTTCCAAACAGAAAGGCTAAAAAAGAATGTTTTTAACTTGTAATATTAATGTTTAGTTGCAAACATTCATCCCTTCAGAGTGGTCACTTCTACTGGAGACGCAGATTCATTTTCAAATAGTTGGCAAAAAGAGATGAACATCAAGGAGCATAAAATTTCACGCAACGAAAAAAATTGAAATAGCAGTTGCTGGCAAAATTTACCCTGTTTTTGTAATTATTGTGTTAGACAGCCATGTGTGCTTTTGCAAATATCAAACAATGGCACTGATTTCATGTTTCACTGAAAGGCGTATGTGTGAACTTTGTTGCTGTAATTTTACATCTTCTTGGGGAGTGCTAAGTTGAAAGTCCATGGCTCATTTTGTGAAGTAGAGTGTACGTCATGCTCAAATCTTGCTTACTCTATTATCGAATATCATTACTGAAACTGAAAGAGCAATCTCAAATGAATACATACAACGACTCACAGATCTCACCATGGGAAAAAAGATGAAAAAAAAAAAAAAATTCTGTGTGGAACTTTGCTAAAAATACTTCTAAACTGTAAGAAATCAATATAAGATATGTCAGAAGGTTTTTTTTTTTATTTTTTTTTACACTATGTGGAAGAGAATAATTTTCGTCCGAACTGCAGCAGTATTTGGTTGACAAATTAGTTATCGAAGAAAAATTAAATATTTTGAGTTGTAAAAATTTAGTAAAGAAACAAAATCAAGAACAACAAAACACAAATTGCTGGTGCGTTTCTCTAACTCTTACTTTCCAGTTAATCATTCGTTTTATTTATAAAAAAAAGCTCAAATGTATAAAAAAAAAGTTTGTCAAATTAAAAAAATAAATAAATAAAAAACATAGTTTGGTTTTGTGCATTTTTTTAAAATTCATATCTTGAAAATAAAACTAATTTATAGTTTTTTAAATGAATAATATTAACTTTTAAAGATATGTTTTATGATTTTAAGCTTTAATTCTTTAGATCTTTTACTATTTCTACTTAAAATTAAACAAAAGAGAAATGCTTCTCTGGATTGTAAGAAGATATTTCCAATAACAGCAAAAGAGTGAAAATAAAAATGATGTGGAGCATTTACCATAATCCTCATCAATAAGAAGATTAATATCGTTAACATCAACATCATTATTAGCTGCCTCTGCCAAAAGTTTTGCATCGTGTACTTGGGCTTGAATGGTTGGAAATGAAGGATAACTTAACTCTCCAGTAGCTGAAAAAGAACAAAGATGATCATCACATTTTCTGGAAATTCCCTTCATATTTAGTAATTTTTGAAAAAAATAAAATCGGACAGTGATTACAGATTATACTTTATCCATTAAAAGGACTAAACATTTCTTTGAACTGAAAAACACAACAGAGTAATTAGTGTAGATTGAAACTGATGTTCAAACAATATTCTTCATGTTTGCATTAATTACTATTCAAGATTTGTTATATACATTGTTTTAAATTTTCACATGGACAGATCATTAAAATGTACATTTATCCTCGTGAGTTCCTAAGACAGGCCACATAGGTTGAAGTTTTTGCATGGAATTCTCAGTACTCTGAGCTTAGTTCTTCATTTTACACATGTTGTGTGTGTGTGTGTGTTTTTTTTTTTTTGGTAAAATTAGTTTATTTCACTGTCTGTCATGTATTTCACATGTTAATACATAAATTTATATACAAAACAAAAAGTAAATGCTGTTGATTCCATAAAACTACAACACTTTAAATTTTTACACCTATGTGTATTGAATTCTCCTAAAATTGCATGAAACTCGATAAAGGCAGATCAGTATATTTATATATATATATACCAGCGGGTGACCGAGCTCTGCTCGAGGAAAACAGGTATCAAAGCTAACTAGAAGATTTAAATTTTCAATTGTAATTTATCAAAACAATACATGCCATAAGAAAATTTGTGAAACCATTGGTGAAAAGATAACCGGTTAAAGTGCACCATTGTAAACTATTGTTACAAATCTTGTAAATAGTTGTGGTTTTTCCTGCCTTGCTTTATTTTCATTAGTTTTGGTTTTATCTGACGTCATGTTGCGAAAGTATCTGAAGATATCACTTTTATCACTTGTATACCGGCCCTGTAACACTTTGCAGTTTTTACACTTGCCCTAACTTTAATAAGCGTGAAGACATTTTCGCGCTGAGTGTGTTTTTGTTTTCTTTTTACTAGAAGTTTCGTGAATGGATTGTTCGAATTTATCAATGAAACAGAATACTCCAGATATTTCTAGAACGTAGTAGAAATGTCCTTCAGAGTATAAAAAGCTGGCCTTGAACACAAGTCAGGCAGTTTTTCTCAGATGGGATTCTGAGAAGCTCGCTCGTTATATTCGCTTGGGCGGATGTTTGTTTTGCTTTTGTAATTGCTTAATTACTGTTCACGTTAGATACGTGGTGCTAAGTTACTGTTGAGAGTACAGTGTACTGTTTTGCTACCTAATTGCTGGATGTTTAGCAATTGATTCCCGCTTTATTGTAAATAGTGTATATACTTGTAAATAAATTTATAGTTACTTCCTCAAGATTGGACTGCTCATTTGAAGAAAGTTGAAGGTGCTACGGACTCGTTACAATTTTGGCGCCCAACGTGGGGCATCTTCAAGGACTTTCTTGGAATTATCTGTGAACTTGGACTTTTCTTCCTAAGGACTTTTTGAATTCGGAATTTTATGGTGATTACTCGAGCAATGGATGAACAACTGAAACAACTCCTTGATGCGATCAACGCTGTTAAAAGTGACCTCAAGAATGATATGGCGACTCTGGCTACTAATCAAGAACAATTAAAGAATGAGCTATCTACTAATCAAGAACAATTAAAGAATGAGCTGGCTACTAATCAAGAACAATTAAAAAAGGATCTAGCTGAAGAAATTAAAAGCGATCTAACGTCAATGAAAAGTTTGGTGGAAAGTAAATTTACCAATATGGAAAATAAAGTGGAGGCTCTAGAAGAGAAAGTTGACAGCGTTGAAGATCGAATTACCACAGTAGAAAATCACGTGGAAAAGAAAATTAAAGAAATTGAATCAAAGTTATCAGCATCCTCCAACAACTCAAGTGACTGTGTAGCTGCAGCTGGAACTTCGCGTCCATCCATCAAACTGGCCACGTTTGACGGGAAGACCTCGTGGAATATTTACAAGAAGCAGTTCCTCATCGTTGCAGAAGCAAACTCCTGGGACTCTTCCACGAAAGCCTGTCACCTTGCAGCCTCGCTGAGAGGGGATGCAGCTGACATACTACAGACCTTCCCAGAGGACAAGCACCGCGACTTCGATGCCTTATCATCGGCCTTGGAGCTTCGCTTTGGCGAAGCATGCCAAAAAGAATTCAGCCAACTCCAGCTGAAATCCAGACTCCAGAGGGCTGGAGAGACTCTACAAGTTTTTGCAGCAGACGTTGAGAGGCTTTCCCATCTCGCCTTCTCGGACTGTCCTTCGGGTGTTCGCGATAGCCTGGCCCTGAACTACTTCATAGATGGAGTGCGAAATCCGGATGGCGGACATTAAAGATCTTAAATCCGGTCTGGTCTACGCAATGAAGTTCGAGGCTGCACAGCAAACATCCCGCAAGGATCGCCATACAATCAGAGGCGTAGAAGTGAGTGACCCGGATTTGAACTCAACTTGTCTCTCGGAAATTAAGCGACAAATCAGCGAGATCTCGGGGACCCTGAAGAAGATTACTGCTCGCAAAGACCAGAGTAGACAACCACTGAAGTGCTGGAAATGTGGCGGTGAGGGCCACGTACGAAGGAATTGCGAAGCTCGCCAAGAAAAGAAGACGTCTCCCAAAGTTTTCCAGATTTCCCCAAGAAGTGGCGGCTGCAACGGACTTTTCATTTACGCATACGTGAATGGGTTTCCCTGCGAAATGATTGTGGACACAGAAGCCAACGTTACCATTATTAAGACTGATGTGGCTCATCAATTTGGTCTCAAGATCTTATGGACGCCGCCCTGCGTTACTCTTCAAACTGTGACAGGTGACAAAATCAAGATTGAAGGAAAAGTGAACTTAGAAATAATGTTCGGGAGTGCCACTTACCACCACACGGCATTCGTAGCTGACATTACAGATCCCTTCATTCTCGGACTGGACTTTTTGAGAAAATTTGATTTTTCTATTGACTTTAAAAATAATGAGCTGCACTCGATGAGGGAAGACATAGTGATTTTCAATACCGAAAATAACTTAAAATCCGCTCATCAAATAATAGCCCAAACAGATTTATCGATTCCCTCTAGATCAGAAGTACTAATACCTGGCTCCATCAAGGAAAATAACGGTTTTAAATTCGGCCTAATTGAATATCCTAACCAGAGTAATAGCCCAAAAGGAGTACTAGTGGCATCTACGCTTGTGGACCTTTCAAGGAATGCAGTTCCTGTGAGAGTCGCCAATGTAAGTGAAAGACCGATGAATATTAAGAAAGGAGAAGTGTTGGCAACTTGTACTCCCGTAAACTGCATCATCAGAAGAATTGATTCCTCCTCCGCTGTGTCTTCCGAGTCCTTGACTTCGAAATTAATTGGGAGTGCACCATTATCGAAGGATCAAAGAAACGCTGCGGAAAAATTGGTGGACAACTTCAAGCAGGTGTTTTCATCTACATCCGAGGATGTTGGTCGAACGAATTTAACGCAGCATAGAATCGACACTGGAGATCATCCCCCTATCAAGCAGCATCCAAGACGACTACCGTTCGCCAAGAAAGAAGAGGTTGAGATCCTCGTAAAAGAGATGCAGGAGAATGACGTCATCGAACCCTCATCCAGTCCTTGGGCATCCCCTATCGTCTTGGTCCGAAAGAAAGACGGCTCCACCAGATTCTGTGTTGATTACCGACGCCTGAATGACATCACCAAGAAGGACAGTTACCCTCTTCCACAGATCGATGACACTCTGGACACCCTTTCCGGACACAAGTGGTTTTCGACCCTGGATTTGAAGAGCGGCTAGTGGCAGGTGGAGATACACCCCGACGACCGAGAGAAGACAGCGTTTACAACCGGACAAGGCTTGTGGCAGTTTAAAGTGATGCCCTTCGGCCTCTGCAATGCTCCAGCCACGTTCGAGCGTCTTATGGAATCAGTGTTACGAGGACTGTCTTATGAATCCTGTCTTGTCTACTTGGACAACATTATCATCATAGGACGCAGTTTTGAGGAACATTTGGCTAATCTTAGGAAGGTGCTGCAGAAGCTTAAGGAAGCCAACTTGAAGTTAAGCCCGTCCAAATGTAATTTGTTCCGCCGTGAGGTGAACTACCTTGGTCACATAATCTCTTCAGAGGGTGTACGAACAGATCCAGATAAGGTATCCGCAGTCAAGAATTGGAGCCGCCCCGAAAATGTTCATCAGCTGCGAAGTTTCCTGGGGCTCTGCACGTACTACAGGAAGTTTGTGAAGGGTTTTTCCAATATTGCACGACCTTTGCATAAGCTGACGGAGAGCAAACAAAAATTTGAATGGTCCAAAGAATGCGAGGATGCATTTCTACAGCTGAAGGAGGCTTTAACATCAACGCCTATTCTCTCTTATCCTCAGCCTGAAAAATCCTTCATACTTGACACTGATGCGAGCCACGAGAGCGTTGGAGCTGTTTTATCTCAAGAAATAGACGGTAACGAACATGTCATCGCCTACTGGAGCAAATGCTTGTCCAAGTCGGAGCGAAACTATTGTGTCACGAGAAAGGAATTGCTCGCCATAGTTAAAGCTGTAGAACATTTCCATCATTACCTCTACGGCCGTAAATTCCTGCTCCGGACTGATCATGCCTCTTTAACTTGGCTGTTAAATTTCAAGAATCCAGAGGGCCAGGTAGCCAGGTGGATACAGCGGCTCCAGGAATATGACATCGAGATTAAGCACCGAAAAGGCTTGTCACACGGGAATGCTGACGCATTATCAAGAAGACCTTGTTCCGAGAACTGCCATTATTGCTCCCGAATTGAGAAACAGTACGGGACGACAATCCCTACTGCCTGTCAAGTTACTGCTACTTCATCATCTTCAGATCCTGATCCATGGAGTGACGACCAAGTTAGAAAAGATCAGCTTGAAGACCCAGACCTAAAGCCTATCATAGAGTTAATGGAAAAGGACAGTCGGCGACCTAGTTGGCAAGACGTTTCTATCTACAGTCCTGCAACGAAGAGATACTGGGCTCTATGGAAATCTCTCCAGTTGCGAAATGGCGTCCTGTATCGGAAATGGGAATCTGACGATGGTAAAGCATTCAAATGGCAGTTACTCATTCCCAGATCAAGAATTCCAGACGTTCTAAAGGAATTGCACAGTAGTCCGACTGGAGGACACTTTGGTATCCTGAAAACCCTCCACAAGGTTCGAGAGCGCTTCTTCTGGAGCAAGGCGAAGGATGACGTGGAGAAGTGGTGTCATTCTTGTGACGCCTGTGCTGCCCGTAAAGGACCGAAGAGAAGAAGCCGCGGGAAACTACATCTTTACAACGTAGGAGCTCCTTTCGAACGAATCGGGATCGACATTCTTGGTCCTCTACCGAAAACTACTGATGGGAACAAATACATCCTCGTTGCCATTGACTATTTCACCAAATGGCCCGAAGCATATTCCATTCCGGATCAAGAAGCTACCACTGTAGCAGAGACTCTAGTCCAGCATTGGATCTCGAGATATGGGACACCTTTGCAGATCCATTCCGATCAGGGAAGAAACTTCATCTCTGCTGTGTTTAAGGGCCTATGTGAAATCCTCAAAATTGAGAAAACTCGAACGACACCACTACACCCACAATCGGACGGCATGGTGGAGAGATTCAACAGGACAATCCTTAATAATCTCTCGCTTATGGTCTCCAAAAATCAACAGGATTGGGACAAGAAACTTCCTCTGTTCCTGCTGGCCTACCGCAGTGCTGTCCACGAGACCACCGGATATTCCCCATCACAGATGCTCTTCGGCCGAGAGCTTCGGCTACCTTGTGATCTCGTCTTCGGTCTCCCTCCAGATGCGCCTTCATCGCCTGAGGAATACGTCCAGGATCTCCAGGCCCGTTTGGAAGACGTTCATCACTTCGCACGGGAGCGAATCAACATCGCGACGGAGAAAATGAAGACCCGATACGACACAAGGTCCACTGGCCATGACTTTCAAGAAGGTGACAAGGTGTGGCTATGGAATCCCATCCGACGTAAAGGTCTGTCACCCAAATTGCAGTCGCATTGGGATGGACCCTACACAGTCCTCCACCGGCTGAACGACGTCGTAGTGAGGATCCAGAAGTCATCACATTCCAAACCTAGGGTTGTCCATTATGATCGGCTAGCCCCATACTATGGCCATAGTTCGTAAATTAAATGTAGAGCTACCATGGTAATTTGTTTGTAAATTTTGTAAATAACTTTTGCCTTTAATTGTTTGTAATATTTCTCTATCAATGTTATTATTTCCTTCATGTTCTCATTGTTATTGTTTATCCTGTTTACGATTGGTTATCATGTAATGTGTGCATCTGTAAATTTTCCCTTGCTTCCTTTCTGGGGATTGTACTGCCCGGGACGTGCAGTCCTTGGGAAGGGGGCAATGTTACAAATCTTGTAAATAGTTGTGGTTTTTCCTGCCTTGCTTTATTTTCATTAGTTTTGGTTTTATCTGACGTCATGTTGCGAAAGTATCTGAAGATATCACTTTTATCACTTGTATACCGGCCCTGTAACACTTTGCAGTTTTTACACTTGCCCTAACTTTAATAAGCGTGAAGACATTTTCGCGCTGAGTGTGTTTTTGTTTTCTTTTTACTAGAAGTTTCGTGAATGGATTGTTCGAATTTATCAATGAAACAGAATACTCCAGATATTTCTAGAACGTAGTAGAAATGTCCTTCAGAGTATAAAAAGCTGGCCTTGAACACAAGTCAGTCAGTTTTTCTCAGATGGGTTTTCTGAGATGCTCGTTTTCGTTCGCTTGGGCGGATGGTTGTTTTGCTTTTGTAATTGCTTAATTACTGTTCACGTTAGATACGTGGTGCTGAGTTACTGTTGAGAGTACAGTGTACTGTTTGTTGCCTAATTGCTGATGTTTAGCAATTGTTTTCTGCTCTTATTGTAAATAGTGTAAATACTTGTAAATAAATTTATAGTTACTTCCTCAAGATTGGAATGCTCATTTGAAGAAAGTTGAAGGTGCAACGGACTCGTTACACTATTCTAAACAAAGTTAGAGTTCAGAAAGGGAACTATTCAAAACAAAGATTAAGTTTGAAAAGTCATAGGAAATAAAATGTAATTGATAATAAAAAAAACTATACAATTAAAGAAATGGTACAAAGTGAGCAGTGTAAAGATTGAAGTGTGTTGAAGTTCAATATTTTTGACAAATTTATTTAGAAAAACCAAACCTCGTGATTCTTCGTGGCCAAAAACCCCAGACCCCCAAGTTTACCGGAGTTAATTAATTCTGGGGCGATTTTCGACTTGGCAACCATCTCTCGTATTATAGTATAGGATATATATATATATATATATATATATATATATATATATTTTTTAAATTTTACTTGTTTTTTAGGACTTACAAGTGTGGGTCTAGTTTGAGTAAATTTGTATTACTGTCTGCTAAGAATTTTTTTGGTGAAGCAACTGTTAAATATTAAAATAATAATTAAAAAAAACACTAATAATACTGAACTTCAATAACTTTATTAGAATTAATGACAATTGCATAATTTTACCAGGCATTGGAATATAATCGTCAGTTTTATGTAGTCCTTAAAATCAATTTTATTTTCGAAAATCTATTAAAAAATTGAGATAAGAAAAGTAAAACATTAATATTATTTTTTTATAGGGACCTAAACTTGGATGCAACTTTGAAATTTTCGAGTGCATGTGGCAAAATAACGAGCCTGCAAGTCCATTACTACAAATTATAAAACATAAGAAGCATTGAAAACAGTTGAATACAAAAATAGTTGTCTCCAGATTGTGAACAAAACTGGGCGAGTTATACTCTAGCTGCTGCAATCCGCATTCAAAATACATAAAAAATAGAGAAAAGCCAAAAGAAAAAAAAATTGATGTGCATAAATTTTATCTTTAATCTGTGAAAATGATACAAAGAACGGTAGGAATGCGCAAAAAATCTGGTTTATGGTAAGACAGGGGTAAAAAACGAACTCTTTCGCCAAAAGTGGGAAGTTTGGTATGTCTGCAAAAAATAAATTTTGCAGCCGTTGCCAATCAAAAGTATCTTAATATAAATATTCCTCAATTAAATATTTTAGCTGTGAAAGAAGGCAAATCGCATAGCAAAAGTCTTGTGTTGAAAAAAAAATGCAATGCAGCTTCGGAAGAATTTTGTTCCGAATTTCATCACTCTTTTTTGTGCCAAAAAAAAAAAAAGCCAAAACAGCTAAATAGACAAAACATTACATAAAATCGAAAGTACATTAAAAAAGAGGAATAAAAAGTGAATAATGTGCAGGAAAAATCATAAGTCGAAGAGGGTAAACCAACGCCTCCTAAATACTAAATGCCTACTGCTTTCTAGATTAGCACAGAGCAAAATTTCCCTTTTGTTCACAGCGTACGGCCAACTATCTGAGATCTTCGAGACTGAGTTATGAACGATTGGTTGATTCCTAAATTAAAATTTAAAAATTGACCAATCAAAAAATTTAATTCGGATATTGTTTGGACGTATCACCATAACGACGGCATCATCGGATTGCTGCAAGGTGGAGCTCAGTGAGGAACAAATGTCTCCCGTATTGAGGCAAATGTAATCATGGAAGTAGGCATTTTGTATTTAGGAAGCCGATGATAAAACTTACTCCTCTTCAGTCTTCATTATAAAAAACGCAAAAAGGAAAGGAAAGGGGTAAAAGAGAAAGAAATAAAAATCTGCCAACAAAAAAAAATGTATTGCTGAGCTTTGGTTTTCACCTTTTTTAAACGCAATTTACGGACATTCTAACTAACTTATAAAGTTTGAAAAAAGTTCTTATTATGTTTAAAAAAATTAAAACAAAAGAAAAGAAAAACAATCATATTTTGATTGATATGAGAATTAAAAAGCTGCAAGTTTTTTCCCCCCGAAATAAAAAAGTTTGAGTAAAAACTATTCTTACAGTAAGACAAAAACTGATTTTATGCTTTTGCATTCATATGACGATGTAAAAGGGTTAATGCGTTAATTTAAACATAATAAATCTCTTCTCTTTTTAAAAAGAAAAAAAATCATTTCCCTTAACACCCTTGTCACATTCAACTACAATGTCATCAGTGCGGTTGTGGTGACTCACCTATGGCCAGTTGTAGTTGCTGGTACTTGGCTCCCCTGAGATACCTCGCTAAGCGTAGCTTCACGGACTTCCCGGTGCTCCTCAGGACTTCGACAGCATCGTGATTAGTATAGCCGTGTAAAGGGCGACCATCCACCTGCACGGACAAGTCTCTCTTCAGAACTCAGTTCCGTACAACATTAATGAGTAGCAAATATTGGATTAAAGATGTGTTTTAAATGTTTAATCGGAGATTTATCTAGAAGTATTCAACATTAACAATACAAGGGTCATTTAAAACTCAATTCTTAGCAAAAGGATCACACATTTTTTTTTAATTTGATCCCCTACTGTTTGACTGCAAATAAAGCATTTTATAATTTTATATATTTTTAGCAGAAATGATTTACTTTAATTACATTAGATTTATTTCTAGATATATTCTGGTAACAATAGATTTATTTCTGACCGAGAGAAGATAATGCCAAAAAAGCTAAAGCAACACAAATTTAAGGAGCTGTAAATTAATAACAAAAGAATTTTTAAACTTAAAATTTCATTTTTATAAAGCATATAAATATGAATTTCATGTGTAACACATTTTGAAGGGAATTATTTTTCCCTCCCCTTGATGAGGAGTTTAAATAAAATTAAAATAAACTTAAATACTAAAAAAGTTTGAACCATTACATAAATTAAAAGAATGTAAATTAAGTAACTTTCGTAAAAAATGTTACTTCACACACACAAAATCTTTCAAAATACATTGTTAGCTTCGTAATGAAATAATTGCTATGCACCATAGTATTGCTAATGCCATGTTTAATTTACAACGTTAATGCTGGGTCACAACGCTACAACATAGATTTTGTGTTACTTTTGAAATCCATTTCCAAAGTGAAATATTTAACATGCATGCGTCAATAATAACCCTTGACAATGATACAGGATGCAGCGAGGACTAGTTGGTTTTCTTACAATAACACAGCATAGGAAGAGAAACAACTTCTACAGAAGTTAAAAATACAAGACAACGTGCTCAAAAGTACACATAAAATATTAAAAAAGAGTTTGAAAACTCTAGCAATAGAGCATTATTAAAGATCTTTTAATATTTTATTTGTACTTTTGAACACGTTGTCTTGTATTTTTAACTTCATTAATTGTACAAAGTTTTCGACTGCCTTTCTTACAACTTCTACAGAGTTCCTTTTCTGGCAATTATTCATGCTTGATGGCTTTTTATAGGAGCCCTTCGCGGTAAAGTGAAAAGCAGAGATAATTGCTTTGAAGGGCAAAAATGAAAGCTTTCTGCGCTAGAGATGATGGGCAATTCCACAGCTAATAAACAAAGTTGTATAGCTGATCCCAAGGACTAAGAATTCTGCACAATAACATAACTGCTTTCAGAGTGCGATTTAGTGCTCAGAAATATGTTCAAGTACATTATCACTAAAGAACAATTATGATTTAAAAAACAAATAAATAAGTTAAAGAAAAAAAAGGGAATTTTCTTAATTTCCGTCTTTGTTTTCTTATGTTTTTTTTGCAAATTGTAATTAACTTTTTTTTAAAAAGAAAGTTCAGGAAAATTTAGTTATTAATTAATATACAATTGTAAATAGAACTATGTAAAATTGATATTTTATAAAGTGTATTTGGTACAACATATGTAATGTCATTAACCATGAACTTACGAAATTCATACCGAAGGCAGTTGTTTTGGTCAAAAGCTCAAAATAAACGCAACGCATTTTCAGTAGGTGGCTCTTAAGTGTAGAATGGCTTAATTTACAGATCAAAAAATAATACAGTGAAACCTGTGTATAATGATACTGTACATAACGATAAACCTGCCTATTATGATATTTTGGTTGGTTCCCAGCCAACAGTTTGAGCTTTTTGCTCAAACTCTCTATAATGATAATCTGTCTATAACGATATTTTTTCTCGGTCCCTTGAGTATCGTTATACACAGATTTCACTGTATTACTAAAAAAGAAAACTTTTGTAGAAATGCTAATTGCATACAATATCAATAAAATTACGGATCATTTAAACTTAAATGTCAGGTTGGCAACCATTTCTATCGCTATTTACTTTAAAAAAATCTTCTGTGTTCAAAGTCAAGGGTAGAAAATATTCTTTTAAACCTTGATTTTGTAGAAAAGAGGGGATAGGATAAATCCAAGGGACAAAATCAAAAAGAAAGAAGAAAGGTTGAACTGATAAAGGCAAAAGCTGAACTGAAGAGATTTACAGTATACAAAACAGTTTCGAGGATTTAAATTAAAAATCGATTTAAATCAAACGTTAAAATAATTTAAAAAAAAAGGCTTTTAAATTCCTGATACGTTGGTACAAATTTATTTACTTGGAAATATGTTTTCAATGAATTATTTCAGTTGAATTAGGAAATGCATGAATGTGTTACTTATTTATACGTTTTCGTTCCCCTTCACGACGAGTTAAATAGTTTTTCAATGAAAAAAATAAAACACGGAAAGACAATGATGGTCATACAACGTTTTAAATCAAATTGTTAAACACAGTAACTTTGTGTAAAAGCTATGACAAAGAATTTATCGCCGCTTCAAGGGTAAAGTTATTGTTTTAGATATAAAAGCATGTCAAACCTCGATTATTTGATCGTTGACTCGTATTTGTCCACACATATCAGCTGCACTTCCTTTAGCGATGCTTTTGACGAAAATTCCAGAGATTTCTTCTGAAACGAAGAATACAGGGAATTAATATTAATAATTCACATTTCAAACCTTGAGCTTAAAGTTCAATGACAGCAATCAAGCCTCCAGAAAGTGATTAAAATCCAGTTATTAACGATAAAGTCAATTCTGTACCTCAGAACCAGAACGACGTAAGTCCAAAAATGGCGATTTTCACTTTTTTTTGCAGCACTGTATGTTAAATCTTATTCCACATTGACCCACAAGAACATTATTCTAGAAAAGAAATTCCTTTACAATTATTTAGCAACGTGAAAAGAGCGCGAGTCTCATCCTTTGCATGCATCCGACAGTGGGGGAGTTTCCTTGAGTCAAAAGTACTACTTTTTGTTACTGAAATTGATAGAATGATATAAAAAAAATAACATGGGTCCGGAAAATACTTTAATTTTCCCAACAGTTTATTTTTTATTATTTTTTTTAAATACCCTACCTTGAAAACGGGGCGTGGTTTTTGTGACGTCAGTGGTGCACCTAACAGCTCTCTTTCCAATAATAGCATCATTTTGCTTGACTTGAGTTGTCCAATCGCAGGAATCGGTGACGTCACGACCTTCGTCATCTCACTACAACCAATTAGATTTCGCGCTTACGTGCACCACTGACGTCATGCGCAGATGTTTTTTTTTTTTTTCGGAATAGCATCTGCGCACCGGTTAAAATAATTCATAAAAAATATATAACTGTGTCAAAAAAAAAAAAAAAAAGTGGTCAATTCCTATGTTTTGAAGCATGCTCTTTCAGAAAAAAATACTTTTGAAATTTTGGAAACTCCCCATTGTTTTGGCCCTCTGCTGAAAAGTGACGAAAATGGATTTGCGTTAGTCTGGTTCTGAGGTACAGAATCCTTAAAAAATAATAACTATTTATTTGAATCTCTCGAGCAAGGAGGAGCAACAATGTCTCGTTTTGCGAACGGGTCATCTTGCTCTATATTTCACATCCGTTTGATAAAAAAAGCAAAGTGACCAGAACTAAATATATTAATAAACTCAAGCGGCGCCCTTAACATTAATATAAATACGCTTCTATTATTACTCTTTTGTGGTTTATAGCCAAAATAGTTTCTCTCTGTAACGTCATATATCTTCCAAAATCTAGTGGAAACACAGTTCGTGCAGGAAATGCTGGATTCATAAATTTTTGGTATAGTGATTAAGAGGAAATCAGCTTATTAGCTCACGTTTCAAAACAATAACGCAATGAGGTTACAAGAATTTTTAAAAAAAATGTAAATTAAAAGTAAGAAAAAATTCTAACAGTTAAAAAACATTGAAATTGCGGAGCGGATCTTTTACAAAACTTGTTGTCACTAAAACGAAACCTTTTCCTACATTAGCATGAAAAATGCATAGTTTCAATTATAAGCATGTTCATTACACCAAATATGCCTTCATTTTAAAACGCTCTCGATTTTTTAAAGTAGGGAATTGAATTATAATTGGATTTTCGATTTTTTCCGTTAGAAGTATTTATACGCGAGGACATGCGATGAAGCAATCTTTTTCTTTAACACACCATCGCCACAATGCGCAAGACTAAGGAATATATTTGAATGCATCAGAATCGCTTACATTTTTTCCCATTTTGTATTGTTGATTGAATTATTTTATCATTTTCATGCGGAGATTTTTTTTCCAAAATTTAAACTTCAAAAACCCTTACAAAAATACAAACACAACACACATTTTTACAAAAATTTATTTTCACAAAAATTTGGGAAATTTTACTTAATAAAGGAGTTTGGGAGAAAGGTAACAAAATTCGGAAGTTGGCAGCTATGAAACACGCATTCAGATTTCAGACACAAATGTGAGGACCAGCAACTGGCTCTGGACCCAGCTAGGCTGGTCTTGGTCAATTTGGAGTCCTCAATGAAGATCAGTGGCCCTTTTAAAACTATCCACCCCCTTGCTCATTACAATCTCTTCCGGTAAGCTGTTCCAGGTGCCCATAACCCTACTAAAGTACTAATTTTCCCTCATTTCCTGGTTCTCTTGAGACTTGAAATGCTAAAACAATGTCCCCTTTTCCTACTTTCCATACAACATTTTAACCCAATAACAACTTTTTATTTTGATAAATTCAAATAACAATCATATTCGCTCTGACTCTCCTTTGCTCAGACTATACATACTAAGCACTCTAAGCCTGGAATCATACACTAAAAATAAACTGTTGTTTTTATAGTATTGTACTAGCAGCAGAGGTTCCAGTTTAAAACTGTAAAATTAGCAATTTTACAGTTCATTAATGTGCATTTTGCAGTTTTAACTGGAACCTCTGCTGCCAATATAATACTGTAAAAACAACAGTTTATTACTCTGCATTTCATAGTTTTAAACTATAACCTCTGCTACTAGCATTATACTGTAAAAACAACAGTTTATATTTTGCAGTGTAGTCTAAATTAGAAAGTCCATTTACTAACCTCGTAGCCTTCTTTCGAACCCTTTTTAATAAATTAATATCGTTCTTAAGATTCAACTCAGCCATTACAAGTTTGAAAAAGACAATGTTTTCCTCCGCCCCAGAGTCAAGGCATCAACGAACTTGGGTGGAATTTATAAATCTGAACACCCAGTGCAGAAATTACAGTATTTTTTCACCGTCCAAACGAAAGAGAATGGCTCGCTTTTAAACGTTATTTATGACATAGCGTTGGATGAGGAAAAAAGCTCAAATGAAAAAAAAAGAAAATGTACAAAATGAACTCAAGAGAGGAGTATCTATTCTCCGCCTCTGAAACCTTGTTTCTGTATCCGACATAAACACAAGCCACCCCCTCCCCGCCCCAAGGCCTTTATCAGGGGGTATGACGTGGAAAGTTATGGCACTCATAAATAAATCCGACACACAAGGAAAAGCGTATCTCGACCACGTTTTGGAGCGACCTCTGTTGCTCCTTCCGGAAAGCTCCGGATCACTACAGGTTTAAATACAGGCAAATCATAAATAGGTGTGTGTGTGTGTGTGGGGGGGGGGGGGGGGTCATTGTTATTCAGAGGCATGATCGCGTCCTCAAGACGTGAATCAATTTTTTTCTTTCAAGGAAAAAGAGAAACAATATATGAGTTCCACTTGCAATAAACTGCGGATCTTCAAAAAGAATCTGCAGCTTTTTACCAACAAGTTGAAGAACAAAATATTACGTGCACACACACACACACACACGTATATATCTATATACACACACACACACACACTGGTGGTCAACATTATAAATTATATTTAAAAAAAAAAATTTCAATTACAACTTCATTAAATCTAGTTTTACTTCGTAAAAATAAAGATAAAGGACTGAAAAAAAAAATCTTTCATTCAGTATAGCTCATAAATATAATTAAATAATTAATTAAAAATGTATAACTTGAATATTTTTAAACTACGCAAAACCTGGACAAGCTTATAAATTTCAAGGTAAAAATTCTGGACTAAAGTTAAATTTTGCTCGAAAAATTTAATTAGCGCCATAACACGAATCAATGGTGCATTAGTGATCGTTAGCAGCTTTAGTTTTCAAAATAAACGACGGACAATGAATATACATACATATATATATATATAAATAAATTAAATAGAAATATCTGTGCATGAAACTCTAAATTTCGAGTTTTTTCCCAATAAATGATTTTGGTTGGGAGGAAAAACACAATTTTGTCATAAGATAGTTATACTTCCTTTTCGCAAAACATAAATTTTAAGCGATAAAACAAAATTTAATCAAAAAAACAGCTAGTTTCTATACTGTTGCACGTGAAATTGATTTAGTTACAACGACAAATAATGCGCGTATTAAACTTGACACCATCGCCGTGAGCCAGAATATATTTTCTGTAAATGTTGCTTCCTTACAGATATACCCACCGCACGGTAAAAACCTATTTAAAGCGTAAATCGTTTGCACCCACCGCGCGGTTACAATCGGTCTGACCCAATCGGCCCTTTAAAAATACGACACATCTTCAAATTAGGCAATACATCTAACTATTCCATTCGGTAGACATTTCATTTTGATGTGTCAAATGCTGGGAAGAAACTGAAGGGGCAAGAGCATAAAGGTGATATGTGACAATTTTTTTTTTAATTTCCAGAAAAAGCTTTCAAAAAAAAATATTGTTTTTTTTTTTTAATGGATTTTTCTCAGCGGGTAAAAGGGGGTCATATTCTTAGTTACCAACTATTTCTGTGACTAAGGGGAGATAATACTGATGGACTTATCACCTTCATCCATGGTAAAAATAAGTTTTCGAAATTGTTACATATCACATTTATCCACTTGCCCCTTCAATGAAATAAAACTTTTTTTTTTCTTAAGCACACGGTTTTTGAACAGTAAACGATTACATTTCCGCAGTTAGCACATTTGCGAAGAACAACTCATAACCACGAATAAACAATGGCAGTTTCAGACACATTTTTCGAAGTATTCGGAAAACTGGATTTTTTTTCCCTTCATCGGAAGGTGAAGTACATTAAAAAAATAATTTATGTTACTATAATAAAATAATAAAAATTAAAAATAAATGCCATTTTGCTCGTGTACACTATACTGCGTTCACAGAAAAGATAAATTAAAGTAAATAATAAAATACGCTAGAGTTTTGAACAGTAACAAATTAGGGCCAAACAGACGGCGAATATTGGTTTTCTTCTTTTATTAAAGAGAAAATCCTCATAGTTCTAGTAGCCCATTTGTTTATTTTCGGTCTACCTTTTCCGTAAAAAGAGTGCAGAAAAAATACACATGTTAGAAGGTAATAATAAAAATATGGCTTGAAAAGAATGATAAAATACATATGAAAAATAAATAAATAAATAAATAAAAAGAAAATAAATACGCTCGAACCCTCTCCCTTCCCAAAGCCTAAATAAACTCAGTGAACAGCAACTGTTAAAACTCCAAAAGTAAATAGAAACAGTGAAATTTGTTGACTTTTGTAATATTTTTTAAGTTTCAAAAACACTTCCTGTTTTACTTGCATCTATTCCTTAAAAATACATACGTTTATTATTATTGTTATTAGTTGGCTCGTCTATCGTTATTAATATTACCATAACTATACCAATGCTTCAAATCAAGGTATTATAGTACAGAACGTCAGATAGTTAGTGATTTAGTTTAATCACTAAAACGAAAAAAAAAAAAAAATCTAAAAATTTTTCTGGATTCAAAGCTCTGCACGTAAAAAATCAAAGATAAACATACTTCTACAATCGAACCGATACAAAGAGTCTCGAATCTAAATTGATATAGAGAGAAGCACTGGCATGAAAGAAGAGGAGGATTTATCAACGCCCGACGAAATCTATACGAGGAATAACTACCGAAATTCAATCAGCTGTGATTCATTTTTCTCGATAGATGGCGCTACAGTTTATTTAAGCATTCTCTTGCAGGCAAAAGAATGAAAGAATCAGAAAAGATTCTAACGACCGGCCAGGTTTTTCTTCAAAGCAAATAAGCAAATCAGCGCTGAGCGGTGACCATGGAGGGGGAGAATTTCATAATCAACCGGAAATTTACAAGAGAAGCATATTCTTATTTCGTTCTGATGTAATTAGTGAGTTTCGCTTCAATTTCATGGTAAGACAAACAACGAATTTCCGCAGCAAACAAATTTTTCGATCCTGGAATTGCACGGAATTCTAATTTTGATTAAACGCATTTTTGCAGCTTTTTTTTTTTCGGCCTTTCTTCTTTACTTTTCCCAACATCGAATTATACGCATTTTTCTTCCTGGATCAAAATACTTCAACTTAATTGAATGAAGCCGAACCATCTGAAACGTCAAATTTTTATTTTGAAGGCTCCCAGTAAAAACTTTCATTTTAATAAAGAGTATTTTAAACTGACTGGTTTTTAAAAATCTGTTAATATTAAGAGAAGCGAAACTTTACTTTCCTGAACTATATATATATATATATATATATATATATATATATATATATATATATATATATATATATATATATATATATATATATTGACGCCCTAATGACTTATATGATGAAAAGCCAACGAATATCGAAATTTAAAACGGGTTCGAAACCCATTCTGCCGTGCTGAGCGCAAAGGTGATATCTGCAGTAGAGCTCAAACTGAGATATAAAGGCCCGGTTTCCTAGGAGTGAAATCGTCGATCTCTGGCGAGGCGACAGACGCCGCCGCCTTCTGCGCATGCGCATGCGCCTGAGCCGCAGAGTGACGTCGTTTCATGCCACGCTCCAATCAAACTGGTTCTGATTCTAGCGTGCGTCGCGCCCAGCGTCAGCGACGATTCTAGGAAACCGGGCCTTAACTCTTGAAAGTTTTGCGCCACCATGTATTTGATTGAGATGAAACTGTTTCAGAATTTTTTAAAAAGTATTTCCCCGTTCTGAAAGGTCCATATAATTTCATATTTCGGTAAAATACGTCACAAGGAGCCACCTGGTGGCGATAACTCAATTTTTTTAAAAAGTGCAGATACGAGTTTTGTGCTCAGCACGGCGGCATTGTTAAGAAGTTTTAATTCAACGTTAATAAAGCACAAATACGCAGGGATATTGCAGACACGTGTTTTGGCGTTACAAGGCACGCCGTAACGTGTCTGCAATATCCCTGCGTATTTGTGCTTAATTGACTGTGGATTAATTTCTGCACAAAGGTAATTAGTTTCTCCATTGTTAATAGTTCATGCAAGGAATTACGAGTTAAAAATTAAACAAATTAAAGTTCAGGAACTTCCTAATCACACCTTGGTTGTATTTTTAGGATTTATTTCCTCATTCATAGCTATGTTTATGAAATTTCAAATTTTAATTTTTTTCCTTTTAATTTAAACTGTTTAATTAATCCAGATTTTACTTTAAAAAGAAAATAATTTCCTAAAATAAGTACTTTTGCTTTTGAAAAGTACGTCAATGATCTTGGTTCTGTGTTCAGTTTAAAAAGCTTATCAGTTCATTTTTTGGAGGAGGGTGGTGAGTAAAAGATGTGTTTTGATTCATTATTTTTTAGTTTAAGAGTGGTTGAATCAAAACTGCTTTATTATTTACATTTTACTTCAAAAAGCTCCTTAGTGCCAACTCATGTTTTCCCCCTCAAGAAAGGTGTGTGTGAGTGTTGGGGGGGGGGGGGGGTGCAACAGATTCCAGCCAACTTCTAATGGGAACGGTAGAATTAACACGATTGGGAACCACTGATAAAGAAGTTAAGTCTATTCTTCATGAAGTTCATGCATGAAGCAAGAAAGAAACATAATCGAAGTTTTTAGTGCAAGAAATGAAAAATGTAGCAAAAGTAAATTGCCCACCCGTGTTAGGAATGGGGGAGTTTCCTTCAGTCAAAACTAAGACTACTTTTTGTTACTGAAATTGATAGAATGATATAAAAAAATAACATGGGCCCGGAAAATACTTTAATTTTCCCAACAGTTTATTTTTTATTAATTTTTTTAAATACCCTATCTTGAAAACGGGGCGTGGTTTTTGTGACGTCAGTGGCGCACCTAACAGCTCTCTTTCCAATAATAACACCATTTTGCTTGATTTGAGTTGTCCAATCGCAGGAATCGGTGACGTCACGACCTTGTCATCTCACTACAACCAATTAGATTTCGCGCTTACGTGCACCACTGACGTCATGGGCAGATGTTTTTTTTTCGGAATAGCATCTGCGGACCGGTTAAAATAATTCATAAAAAATATATAACTGTGTCAAAAAATAAAAAAAAAGGTCAATTCCTATGTTTTGAAGCATGTTCTTTCAGAAAAAAATACTTTTGAACTTTCGGAAACTCCCCCATTGAAGTAGAAAATATTAAAATCTTCATGCATTTTTAGTGAACAAAAAGAAGTTACGCGGTATTAATTATAAATCAACGCCATGTGTTTTTCGAAATCATCGCTGCAGTTTGCCTGTCACGGCAAGCTGTGACTTGCGCTGATTTATTAGACAATGTTATTAGACAACACCAGGTGTTGATTCATTCTACAACATTATTAGGACAATATTAGGTTACATTGTCATGAAGTCATTCTGGAAAGCTTTGCAAAATGATATTCTCGGATCTTAAAGTTTTACTTGAAACACTGTTTAGTACATTTGAACTCATACAGAAGTAAATGGAAGAATAATGTATGATTACTTTGTAGCGCGAAATTTTTACAATGCAATCAAGTAAATAAAAAGTATCCGAGTGCAATTCAACAAGCTTAAAAAATAAATAAATAAACAAATAAAAATAATAATAAATAGAAAACTTATTTTCACTTTTGTATGAACTGTAGAAAAGCATTAAATTTTCATTTAATTTAATATTATGTATTACACTGGTCAACAGTGGTTTTGGTGCCGAAGATTTTGGAGGTGATTTCTTATGAATTTGACGCCCTGAATTCAAATATGCAATTAGTTTTTGCCTATCAGCTCGAATTTTTAAGATATTAGCATTTTAATGAATTGTACATAACACTATTTGAAAAGAAAAACCACGGTTTAACAAAATCAAATTAAACAATTATTTTTTATTATATTACACAGATATTATTTATTATATACAAAAGAAAACAGAAAAAGTCCTCATATACACTAGTTACTCACTGAACAATTTGGAAACTTGCATGACATTCTTGAGCGTATTTTAGAACAATTCCGCGTTTTAAAATTCAGCAGTAATTTGCCATCAAGTGAGTATCCCATCTTCCTCGATAGCGATCCCACGTGCATTTTATATCTTGGTAAAATCTTTCACCATACTAATGGCTCCTAAATTATCAGGAAAATGGTCTAAGTGGTTGTGTAAATAGTGCACCTTTCTGCTCATGTTACACCCAAGTGATCTGAAATTATTCAGCATCTCATTGACTAATTCAACATAGTTTTCAGCTTTATGTTTACCCAGAAAATTTTGGACAACTGAAACAAATGAATTCCAGGCTTTTTGTTCAATCTCAATCATTGAATTTATGAAGCCAGGGTCTTTAATCAACTGTTTTATTTGTGGGCCATCAAATATCCCTGCTTTAATTTTTTCCATACTCAGTTGAGGCATTTTTACCCCTATATATGCAAAGCATGATCCATTCTTATCAAGAGCCTTTACAAACTGCTTCATTAGACCCAGCTTGATATGCAGTGGTGGAAAGATGATCTTCTCTCTTGGAACTAAAGGACCATTGATGATATTCTTTTCCTAAACATCCTTGTTTGCTGTCCTAAGCCACTCTTTTCTAACCCAGTATTGCGTTTTGTCTCTGCTATCCAAGATGCACAAGAAACAAGGTCAACCAGTCAGTTATATATTTTATATTGTTAGTCTTCTTTTTATAATAAACTAGGGTTATTACCTGGCGTAGCCAAGGTGCTTATTAATACAACATAGTGGTTCAAATAGTGTTGAATGCAAATAATTGTAACAGTAATTGTTTTCAACTTATTTCATGCTAAAATGAAAAAGGTGAGCCTTGAATTGATAATTTATTGTTAATCATAATCTTTGTCGGAAAATACTCGTATTTAAATGCGTTAAGTGTTTTCAATTTGTATTCTTAAAGACTATTACTATATCTATTCAAAATTGAAAGAAAGTGGCCATTTTGAGACGAAAAATTTGAATTTTGAGCTTTTTGGAGTTTTTAAAAATGTAAAAACCCCGCCTATGTGATTTCTAGTGCACCAAGGAACCTCTGTGCCAAATGAATGATGAAAATCCGACGAAAACTGTGGATTTGTATAAGGAACAAACAAATATACATATATTCATTTTTATACATATAGATAAATTAAAAAAATAATTATTTTTTTAAATAATAATTAGTTATTTCATAAATATTATTATTTTAAATTTAATTGGTTTCAAAATAAAACATACAATAAGGAATATGTACAAGAATATGTCCCTGTATAAATTTTATAACACTCATACTTGAGCTTAAAACATAAAAAAAAGCATTGACAGATAAGTGAATTTATCTAAAAATCTAGAGCTGATACAGAAAAACTGCTTGCATATTCAGATTTAGCAATAAAAATGTAGCTAAAATCTGCTCAAAAATCCTAGGCACCAAAAAAAAAAAAAAATTTTTTTTGTAGGCCTGTGTTATCTACGCATATGCATACATTGATTTTCTGAATTTATTCCAAAAATTATTTCTACATTAGCACATTTAATGCCCAATCTTATTAATTCAAATATTTTTTATGGAAAACAGGAAAAAGCTTTCTGCGATAATCTTTGATTTATTTTTTATGACCGCCATTACTGATTACACAAGCCAACGATGAAAAAACTTTTTTAATGAAAATACCTTATTCTTATGTTGTTTAGGTTGCTGAATCCAAATATGATGCTTAAAAAGTTGTATCACCCACCATTTATTCACATTTTATAGTTACATTCATGAAATAAAGAAACATTTTTAGAATTTAACAGCTTTTTCATAGTTAAGATAACATGAAAAAATAGGTCTAATGAACAAATATGATGTTGGCAGCACTGCTGAAACACATGCTACAACATGATGGGGGATTACTGTTGGTCACTTCACCGGGAAGTTCAGCAAGCTATTCATCGCAGGAAAAGCTACACAAGAAGCTTCAAGGAAAAAAGGGAAAGAAAATATAAAGCAATTCCAGTTGACAAGTGAACCTTGTATCATCACATAAAATTACTATTCCAAGTATTTTACTGTAAATACAAACCATTTTTACGATTCTACAGTGTTTCATTGATTTCCCTATATACTGTAAATGGGTATTAGACTATATAATAAAATACATTTTGCTTGGAAACTAAGGGTGATACATAAAAACTACAACCAGATTTGGATTCAGCACATAAAAATCTATCAAGATCAGCTATTAAAATTAAAAAAGTTTTCAAAAAGGTTTTTTTTGTTGGCCTGTGTTATTTTTCGTGTACCACCAACTGGCAAGTCGTGTACCATCAATCGTCAGCGTACCACAGGTTGGGAAACGCTGAGCTAATCAAACAATTCTTGTTTAGAAATCAATTGATTAGCCATTAACAATTACACATTTATTAATTGGTTAATAATTCTATTGACTGACGCCAAAGCCATGAGGATTCATACCCTAAACACAGGGCCAGATTAAGGTATGGGCATATTGGGCACAACATTTTAGGGGGCACCAAATCTACAATTCAAGTTTTTTAAAAATTGCGGTCATTTCAAATTCAGAAATAATGTTATCTTCTTCGAAATCCCCCAAAGCGTATGCAGTATTTAATAACTTCACGTTATATAAGAAGCGGTGGACTGGGAGGGCATTAAATCAAATTCGTGCCCATGGTGCTCAAAAGTCATAGTTGGGACCTGCTTAAACAACAGTTAATAAAAAAATACCACTACAGGTACATTAAATTACCTATCTCCCTAAAGCGTGTTTAACAACAGAATACCGCAACATTAAGTTCAAACAATATCTCAAACAAAAGTTTTAACATTAATTTATTAAAGCTGGAGTTGGCGCCGCACTTCGTTAGAAAGAAATCGTTTGTTCCCAAACGGCTCATTCTTCCAAGAACTCTCGAAACACCCGACTCGTGCGTTTCTAATAAAACTAGCTCAGGAGTTTTTATTTTTGCCGAGTGTTCAATTTAATCTATCGAAATACTATTTAACCTCTTCATTGGACTTTTGCCAAAGGTTTCTTCACCGAAACCACTTTTTCAAAACCACCTTTTTCTCTTTCTTTTTTTTCTCTCTCCAGAACATGAGAACATCGATCCAATCTTCGCCAATGACGCAGTCAAGGTTTTTTCGAAACGTGATAGCCAAAATAAAAGGTAATCATGATCTTTAAAACTTCGCAATATTCGACGTAAGAATTGTACGATTTGTTAACTTAAAGTGAAGCATGAAGACTTGTCGTTCCGCTTAAAATGATACACATTTAGCACCCAACAATTTTGTATCGACCATTTCGAAAAAGAAATTTTACGACGAGCTGTTAACCATTATTATCACTTCACATTTTGCGACAGGTCTCGGAAATACAAAATGAAATGACCTTTTAATTGCCAGACATAAGTATCGATTACTGCGGGGGAGAAGAATAAAAAGATCGTGATATATTTGAATCAAATATTCTTAAGACAATTTTCTACTTTTTTCCAAGTGACTTCCATTATATCTTGGAAAATTAAGAGCAAGTAGCTTAAAAGTTTTCCTTTCTGTTCGAACGTGGTTCGGAGATACAACACAAAGATTGGTAGGATAGAAAATATTCTCCTTTACCAACAACTTCGACAAAAATTAGCTTTTTAGCGGCATTCTGTCACTAAATTTTGAGACACGTATAGTTAATATTTGACTGCAGACGATCTAACAAAAATTATAAATAATTTAACGTGTCATATCGAAACAGTGACTACAACGAAATTTTCATATAATCCCTTCGATTTTTTCCTAAACGGGAGTGACTGTATTACCATCAGAGTGCAGCTGCAGCATTTATTTATTGAGTTTCATTCAATGTTTTAGATCGTAATTAAGGATACAACGAAATTTTTACGTGGTCTTTTCAACTGTGCTATAAAAGAGAGTGACTGTATTGCCAGCCAGGGCCAGCTATAGGCTTTTTAGTTTCGTTTTGATGTCAAATGTACTAAAATTTAAGGGGTAAAAAGTTATCCTGCACAGGGTTCGACCAAGCCAAGAAGATGCCCAACTCCTGTTAAAATTTGTTGCCCCCTCTCACAAGAAAATCTGTACATACTCAAAGCACGTTGAAATCCCGTTTACACAGAACTTCCAGGGCCGCGTATTTTGTTCGTGGTAGCGGAGATTTTGTTATAGTGGAATTCAAGTGATGCAATAAAAATTAAACTGAGACTGAAAATTAATTTTTTTGAATCGCATATTTTGTTTTCTTAGTATTCGTTGTAAAGGGTAAGTTCACAGTACTTTCTAAACAAAGGAAACAATAAAGCAAAATTACTCTATTTTAGTGCCCTTAAAATTGCGGTGCTCAGGTCCATGGACCAGCAGGACCGCGTTCTAATAAAACACTGATCCTACATAGTTTAAAGATACTCTAACCGACAGCACTGCTTTGACAAAACTCCAACTCCTGCAGCGTATAGCCGAATTAAAAGTAGAACAAATCCTCCTACAATGCTCTTTTATTACACTACCCGGTGGAAAAGCCAAAAGGCAATAAACGCCACTGCAGAAAATATCATAACGTCCATCGATTTCATTTTCTCCAGACAGCAAGAAGAAAAATGGCTCCTCTAAAACATTCATAGTGGATGTTTCGCCCAGGAGCTAAACAACCAAATCACACCTCCCGGCAAATCTTCGGTCGTAATAGGGGAAGGGGGGGGGGTGGAGAAAAAGGGAAAAGGAAGAACGAAACACCTTCAGTTTGAAATTGAATCATACGACAACAAAGACAATTAGATTTGTTTACAAGAGAGCTAAATTGGTTCCTAAGGGTATTAGAGATAAAGAAGCCAGAACGTAAAACATTTATTTCCCTTTGTTTCAGTTGGCAGCGGAAGATGAGGAGAGTGGAGATAGAACGGATATGAAAGCTTTGGAGTTGGACTGGACATAAGAAAATATCAGCCTGGAGGGGGGGGGGGGGCAGTAGAATTTTGAGGTTCAATTTAATAAAGGAGTTTAGTGAATTATAGAAAACAAAAGTTTAACTCCTGGTGTTTGATTTTATAGCATAATCACACTCGATTGTAAAGAAAGGGACCTATAATATTAAAATATTCTCGTTCGTACTAGAAGTAAACACATTAAAATCACGTTTAAAAGTCAACTAACAATATACTAAGTGAACATTTTATACTAGGCAAATTTTACTGTTAATTGTGCATTTTAAACATTAAAAATTTTGTTTTATAAATTACATATAAAGAAACATGTAAAAGAGAATCATAGAATATCCACTAGTAACTTAACTGTAGCAATCAACCTTTTGTTTAGTTATTTTCCCACCTTTATTTATTTCTTTACCTATTTTCTTCCTTTCAAAACTACCCTCAATCTTCAAAGATTTAGGATCAAGTGATGTTCGGGAGCTAAAGTAATTCTAGATTCGTATAATACGGCATAAAAATAATCACATGGACTGTTACCAAGCCCGTGGTAAATCGCTGTAATTCAACAAAAATTGTTTCTTGAGAGTACTCCGGTAGTTCTTTACAGGAGAATACTACCTTGAGGCCGAGAGCAATGTTTGCAACATAAAATCCCGAACAGACAAGCACAAAGAAAAAGAAATAACAGCTCTGCATCAAACACTGCTGTCGCTGAGGTGGACATAAAATTTCCTTTTTTTTTTAGCTCTGAAATAACAATGAATAACATCACCGTTGCTTACGAAGAGAAGAAAAAATAAAATCACATTCTGCGAGCTCATCCTGAGTAACAGCGTCTGAAAATGAGCCTTGAGGGAAAGAAAGGCTAAAAATAAAAGTCCGCCATCGGTTTGAAATTCAATCAAAAAGACCATTAGCTTTGTTTACAGGAGAGTTAAATTGGTTCCTGAGGGCATTAAAGAACAAGCGACCGATAAGAAAAGTGTCCGTAACGGCACTTGTCTTTCGATGGGGGAGGGGCGGACAGGAAAATAATTGTATGAAATCTGAATAGAAAAATGAAGCAATTATCCGAATATTTATAGCCTTCAGCTTTGTGCGTGAAAGTTACACTTTGTAAAATCAAACTATTCCTGAGGTTGAATTGGGGTAAAAAAGGATTTCCCTGACAAGGTTTTCAAGAAACTTCATGATGAGGAAGACACATTTCTTAGTGAAAAGCTTTTGAAAAAATCACGAAGTAGTGGAACTGAACGCTGGTAATTCGAAATCCAATTAACCGAACTTTCCGGTTTGTCGAGCATGTTTCTCATACTATTTTCAAGACTTGGACACAAAATCTAAAATGTATACGAGAGTAAAGACTGTGGAGATGGAGGAAAATAATGATGAAGGCTATGTCCTAAGCCTCGATGAAGAATAATTACGCACATATTTTAAACTTTTTGATTTTCTACTAAGTTTGTTCGAAACATAAATTTTGTGCAATAAAAAAAATTTTAAACCGTTTTACTATACTCAGAAGTATTCCTGAAGATTTTTGTCTAATGATTCGAACTTTTTGCTAATCCAAACTGTTGCCGGTCCTGACAGGTCCGGATAATCAGCGCCCTGCTCTATTGTAGCAAATGGAATTGTCTAATTGCCTTTTCATAAAAAGGCATTTTTTAAAGCTAAATATTAGTAAGTAAGGGACTGATGTCTCACTGAGGAAACTTGGGGTTAATGACTCTCCCCTTAGTCATGGATGCCAACAGCATTGGATTGCAGAGTGAATCTTCCTTAGCAACGTTAGTGTATCGGAATGTCGCTTTCTTAGTGGAGTGTGTAACGACAGACCTACGTCATCTTTTCAGTACAGATAGTATGTCCAATCATCTAGGTCCGAATTTTCACAGGCTTGAAGCTACTGACTTAGGGGCATGTTCAGCAGCCAGTGCGAAATTTCGTCAAACAGATCGAAAATTGATGAAGCCTTAACAGCGGTTTCAATCGGTCCATGAATGCCGTCATAAAACGAGTTTGAAAACAGTGGGCGTCTATGGGCATCCGCAAAGGGCAGACCATGGAATTAGAGGCTCATCACTCTAACCTCAGTCAGGAACTGCCAAGTATTCTAATAGCGTTGGATTCCAGAGAGAAATTTCTTTAGCAACGCTAGTGTATCTGAATGACTCAAATACGAAATCTGAGGCTGTCAAGGAAAATGGCACATTGCCTGAAACACCAATGTTTTGCAACAGCTGCAGATTTCGTAAATTTTGCTGCCGGTGAAATAATTATTTTCACTAAAATAAAGGCATTTATATTTTTCTTAGAAAACTGATACAGCAACCTTCTTGGCAGCACTAAACCTTCAGCAATTTCTTAATAAGGTAAATATACAAAAAAGACAAATAAATAAATAAAAGAAAGTGGTGTAAAATTGACCAACATGGATTCAAAACATCCAAAAGGATTGTATCGCAGTTGTTGCATCACAATTAGGCAAGTGCTGGTGGCGCCCTCAGCTGCGATAAAGGCTGGTTCCACTTGATGTGTGAGGCAGTTTTCTCTCACCAGTAGAGCAGGTGCAATGTTTTTACCGCACCGATACTCAAGTATATTTTAACCGATTAATAAAAATGTTTCAGCGAATTTCAAGTTTTACAATCTTTAACCTTTACACAGTCCAATAATAGTTGAAGGGCGAAGTGGATAAAGGTGATATGTGACAATTTTTGAAACTTACATTTTACCATGGATGAAGGTGATAAGTCCATTAGTATCATGGCCCCTTAGTCACAGAAATGGTTGGTAACGAAGAATATGACCCTGTTTTACCAGTTGAATCCATAAAAAAAAAAAAACATTTTTTTGAAAGCTTTTTCTAGACATTAAAAAATTGTCACATATCACCTTTATCCACTTTCCCCTTTAATTTTAAACTAAAGAACCTTACTAGCAGTGTTGTCATAGTTAAAATTGCGATATCGACACATCTATAATACATTCGACTGATATTAAGACATAAACACAACGCACACAAACAATTCTTTTTCATCTCATGGTAGCTTTAATAAGCTACTCTAGGAAAGCCACCCCCTCACACATTCGGCAATGCTCACCAGTGGCAATTAGGGGCGGATTATATTAACCGAGCGTAACCCTCAACGAGCCATTAATGGCGCACTTTATCGAAAACGAAACTTCATTACGGGAGATGGGATTAGGGACTGAGTCGTTCTAAAACGCGTCTGCCGGAAGGGGCCGAGGAGCACGGGAGCACGTTTCCCATGTCACGGATTAAGCAACGCGATCCCTTCACTTCAGTTCGTTTCGAAATTACCGGAGCGATACGGTAAACATCGGTAAAAGGGATTGCTAACTAAGAATTTTATTGGGCTATGATAATGGAACGGGATCGTGTGGTAGTAGTTATTAGAAATTTTAATATTATTTTCGAATTATGAAAGCTCGGTAATGTATTCAGTATTTCGTTGGTCTTAGGACATAGTGGTTCAAATCTTAAGTGTGATATTTTTTGGGAATCAAGCACAAATGGAAAAGTAAAGACAGTTTGCGCTTTTGAAATAACAATTAAAATTCTATTTAAAATAAATATAATGTATTGAACAAGGTAGTTTGTAATACACCAAGCGTACATTATTTCTCAACACACATTAAAGTTTAGTGCACACAATTCATTTTTATTACACGAATTTTTAACACAAAATGGAATTATCCATATCAACGATAAATCAATTTTTAAATATTTAACACGATCAACTTCTAAATCTACATAAATGTTTTACGTCTCATTAAAAAAAGTGTTCTCCAAGGTTGTGTTAGCTAGGTCTTTCGTCATATATTTCATGTATTACTGAAATAAACTAAATTTCAACTAATAAAAAATTTATGAAACACACTACTTTTTTTTGCACGCAGTTACTTTTATTTTCCTATTTATGTTTGGATGCTTTTTTAAAAATGCATTTATTCGGATTCGGAACTTAGAGTATTAAGGAAAGATAAAAAGAAACATGTCTAGCATGAGAAAATGCGATGCAAATACGAAAAAAGCATTCCGGTGTTGAAAAATAAATAAATAAATAAACAGAGCACAAACTTTTAAAATGTTGCCCCAAGGAACAGAAATATTTCTGCGGATAAGAGTAGGCAAAAGGGAGCTGTCTCCATAAATCTAGTAATAGAATAAAAGGACAAATAGAAGGGTATTACAATCGGTGGTACTACAAACACTGACACTGTTTTCGAGAATTGAAGCATACACTGTTCTTGATAAAAACACTGAGTACATTCACTGTACTTACAAAATTTATGGAAAGAGGACGTCAAAATTGAACTGTTTGTTTCAAAAAAAAAAAAAAAAAAAAACCAGCCAAGCGCTAAGCTCTACACGTTCGAAAAGGCATTTTTACTCTTATTTTAAAATTTAATTCGATTTCTTTGAGAAGAACAAGCATAAACCGAGGAATCTGTACATTTGCAGAGTTGGGTTGCCACCGCAGTACGCTATTGGTGAAGAATTTTTACATCGTTTTACATTCCTTATTTGAATGGCGTAAATACTTTTTTTTTTTAAGTTCTCTTTATATTTCCGAAGAATTCTTTTTGATTCACTCTGCCTAGAAACGGAAAGGTGATCAAGAAATTAAATAATTCGGAACGTTTTAAGTATTTTTGAAAAGAAGTTACTTCTGAAGTGTGTATTCTTTTAATATAACAGGACCAAAGCTTACTTGATCTATTGAAAGGCATCATTACGCATCAGAAAACAAGAGCTTTGAAGAAATATTGAGCTAGTCATCTTGATCAGATCGCCTTTTCTAAAGTTGGGGCAATGTTAAATTGGCAGCATTCTGACGCTACGCAGATCTTAATCACATTTTTACATTCGCTGCCAAGCTGAATTTGCTCCAAATCTTAAAATCAATTTAAAACGGTAACAACAATGGTGCCCAACCTTTTTGAGACTACCTGGTTAAGATGAAAATCTCGCGACTAGAATACGTATAAATTTAAATAACTTTGATACCCCCCTTCCCCTAATAATATGGGAAAACACAGAAAAGAAAAGAAAATTAAGAGCAAATAATCATTGTTATCATTGCAACATGCTTATTCTATTAGTACGAAGTTTTCACCTGTTCTTTAAAACCTATTTTCCGAGTATTATGCCAAAAATTTGCCACAAGCATTCTTCATTCTAAAAGGTGATCGGTTCTTTTTGGGTGGAAGTTTCGACCTTGGACATAGCGTCAAACGTGGATCAACTTCAGGGGATGCCAGCGAATCATAGGCTGGGCACCACTCTGTTAGAAGTGTGTAAAAAGTGAACCACAGAAGACAGCAAGGAGAGAAAGGTCCGGTTCGGAGAGAACTTACCATTATTTCATTGTTCATTTATATTTTTCACCTGTTGGGACATGGACACATCAGCAAGTACATTGATTTAATTTTTAAGCAGACAAGAAAAGTTCAAAAATTTGTTGGCTACAGATTTAGTGACTAAATTCAGTGATAAAATTGGAACAACAAAAATACGTGCAAAAAAATGCCCGAACTGAAAAAGAAAATTAATAATTGGAACCCCAACACTCCAAGTGGGTTACGGCATCCACTCGCTCTCAAAGAGCCACTAGACTCTGAATTCAATTACGGGAAAACTAAACAGGGAGCCTATCTGAAGAGACCTCCGGCGAAAAAAAGTAAACAAATAAACGTACTTTTAATAAGTTAGCTGCTACAGTTTCGAGCTCTAATCTCGCAGCGGCACTCGGAAACTGTAGGGCTCAAGTAGGTGCTTAAACGCAAGGCCATAATCGTTAGTGCGTGTCACAGGGCAATCGATGAGCAGCCAATGGGAAGGAAGAGTGCACGGTACATAAAATTTGGAGCTTCCAATTACCTTCTCGAATGATAAGGGTCTCTTCGGAAAACTAGAGCGTATGCAATGTTTACCTCTACTCGGCTCCCATACCTGCTGCTGAATGCACGCTTCCGGATGATCAAATTGAAATAAGATGGCGTTAAGTCATTTCCAAAAGGTATTGTTTCACAGTGAATGTCGACGCATTTTAATGTACTGTTGCATTTATTTGACCCTCAAAAGAGAGAGGAGTAACAGTGATGAGGTTTTTTTTCTCGCACTTCTAAAAGTAACCAAATTTGATGCTGCATCTTCAGATATTTCAGCACGGATATTTTGGATATTTAAGAACTTCACCAACCGTGAAAGCGAACGAATTTTATGACGCGTTTCATCTAAAAATTGTTGTCTGACAATTTATGAGTAGTACACAGTCATTTTCTGCCATAGGGTAAACAAATAAAGTCATAACAGAATGGATTACAAATACTGCAGACAGAAACAATACGCAGTTAATGAACAAGAAAATTGCCTCCAGTAAAAGAATCTGAAAATGATCACCACTAAATCCGAGCTGAGAATCAATAGGTGAACTGGCTTCTACAGAAGAAGCTTAAGTTAATCACTCTCGACGTCCAGTAGCGAATGAGTAGAAATCTTCAGTAACGTTGAGCAGCGAATGAACATAACTGCAATTTAGAAAAGATGCATGCAGGAAATGATCTTCACAGACGTCAATCTGCGATTAAACAGAGCTAGCTTCTAGAACGGAAATGATTTTCACCGACGTCGAGCAGAGAAAGAACAGAACCACCACCTTCTAGAAAGAAAATGATCATTGAAGTCAATCAACAAGTACTGTCTGATCTTCTTAGGTAAAACCTTCCGCACATTTATGCATGTGTCAGGTCTTCTCTGATCTTACCAAAATAGGGGTGTTAGGTAAGATAACAATAAGGGGAAGAAGAATAAGAAGCATTTTGAGCCGTATCAAACAACGTGGAACGATGCTCATTCAAATACATAGTTTGGTTGAATAGGTCAAAAAAATTTTGCAAATGCAAGTTTTAAATTGAAAACTTCGGAAAGTTATCATCCACAACCCATCTACCCTTTTTTAACGGGAACTGTTTGGCGCGGTTGTGCTAAGCGCGCTTTTCAAGGACGGACAGTAAACCGAAGTGTCTGCTATAGAAAAAAAAATACTGGGAATACTCTTCCTTGACATCGAGCTATGAATGAACAGCAATAACTCCAAGAAGAAATGCTGAAAATGATCGTCATTGAACGTCGCGCAGAGAATGTGCAGAACAGCCTTCTAGAAAGTAAGCGAGAAATGACGCCATTGAAGTTGGGTAGCGAATGAACAGTAGGGTATACTAAAATGCAACGTTTCTTGACAAAAACATCGTGACGTTAGCCTACGAAAAACGAGCTAGATCACAGCCTACTTGGCGAATAAGAGGAGATCGCTGACTGCTTGTGAGCTCTTATTGGCTCCGCCCGTAGTGACGTCAGTGCCAAGTTAAGTTGCATTCTAGTATAGAGTCTGAAGGCCCGGTTTCCTAGGAGTGAAATCGTTGATCTCTGGCGAGGCGACAGACGCCGCCGCCTTCTGCGCATGCGCCTGAGTCGCAGATTGACGTCGCTTCATGCCACGCTCCAATCAAACTGGTTCTGATTCCAACGTGCGTCGCGCCCGGCGTCGGCGACGATTCTAGGAAACCAAGCCTTTAGTTTCCTAGGAGTGAAATCGTCGATCTCTGGCGAGGTGACGGTCGCCGTCTTCTTCTGCGCATGCGCCTGAGCCGCAGATTGACGTCGCTTCACGCCACGCTCCAATCAAACTGGTTCTGATTCCAGCGTGCAGTCGCGCCCGGCGTCGGCGACGATTGTCGCGTTCTAGGAAACCAAGGCTTAAACCGAAAAATACTTTTTTTTTATTTCGATAATGGGGAGTGCGGTGCCCTAGGACCCAACCAAGTGCATACAAAAAATTTAAACTTTGTATTCAATTTCTTGACCTGCCGCAATTGCGTGGAAGTTTGGAAAAAATGCAGTTTTTGAGAATTCTTGGAAATTATTTAAAAAAAAATTGTACCGAACGCATCTAAAAATGCATTACACGTGCCAAACAACATAGTTATTTCAGATAAGTACGGCAGAAACAGCATTTTAGCGTTTTGACAAAAAATAATTTCAAACGTAGAAAAAAAACAGGAAATTGCCAAATCTTCTAGGCATTTGTGGAAAAGGAAAGAATTATACCACAAACCTCATTGTTTTTATGGAATATTTATGCCCCCAATATGGCACCTTTTCCGCCCTACCCGTTATAGAAAATAGACATTTTTTTAATAATTTACTAAAAATCTCAGGAAAACTGCCTTTTTGCCAAACTTCAACGCATTTGTGGCGGATCAAGAAATTGATTTTTACAGAAAATGATAGCAATAGTCTTTCTTGATGTCAATGGCGCATTATAGCCAACCAAAAGGGCTAACGGTCTTGCATCAAAGTACCCATAAACATTCGTTCACCATTAATACTAGGAGTGAATGAACAAGGCGTATTGATACATAGTGGCACACTTGACAGACCGAAACGATGCAAACTAAAAGAACACGATAAGCATGAAGCAAGCATATAAAGGGGAAAAAATGAGGGTACTGAAGAGCCCTAATAGAATGAGAATAACTAAAGAGCCCTTTACAATTTTTCTACCTAGCTTCTTCTATATGATGCTGAGTAACAGAAGTGGAGATTTCAACAATAAACGGTCACCAAAATAATTACGTAGATCTCCGCATCTCCTCTTTATATTAAAAAGTAGTTTCGAAAGTGAAAATAACCTTTTACTTAACCTTTTCGTTCATCTTTAACTGAAAAACTCTTGAGAGCCTGACTCATTCTTTTAAAAAATAAATGAACAAACTTTTAGTGACAGTCGAAAAACACTCCACTTTACTAGGATTGAAGTCAAAAACTGCGAACTACGGAAAACGCCGCGGATCCGATTTCAACTCTGACGTAACGTTTGCACAGCGCTGAAAGGCAAATAACGGGAGTCAATATTGAGTGATAATTTTGCAGATTCATCAGGATAAGTGCCACGGATGCTTCGCTCCTCTCCCCCTCCCCCCTTTTTATCCACAGGCGAGAACTCATTAGCGCTGCTCTCGGAAAATAACAGGGAGTCTCCAATAAAACATTTTTAATTACCCATCAGCGAAGTCGGGCGAAGGAAGATATTCGAGACGATTAAAATCGGTCGATTTCGAGCGAGCGGGATCGATGACGAATTGGAAATCAAAAGAACCCACGTCCTTTCCTTGACATTGGGAGATTTTAATTTGGATAAGCAGGCGAGAGTGGAAATACAGAAACACATCGATAGAGAAGCGACCTAATGGGAATTGGAACTTTTACCTCTGACGAAAAAGTTAAATAAGGAAATTGAGTTTATTCCTTCCGCGTTGATAAGTAGAGAGGTTCAGTAAATGTCGTCTATTCATTTCCAGCTACGTACATTAATTATGCATGTAGAGCTCGTTCGCGTCACATTTCTAATGTTGTCCAAGAAATTTACTTGTAAATATCTGAGCAACGTCAGCTAACCTTCCGTTACTCGAATGCACTTGATAGTGGAATCCCTACCTCACATTTCATGTGAGCTTCATTAGTTTAATTAATTAAAAATCCGGCGATCTTAAATGAGCAGCAATAAACAATTTAAACTAAAATAAATTTAACTTGGCTTTCGAAAAGCAGGAAACCCCTTATAGGGGCGACGCGACTAAAAATATCAGAAGGAGCGTGACTAACGGAAGGTTAACAGAGCTAATTGTATCGTCAGCGTATGAATTCATTTGTGCAGTGGGGTTAAGACGTCGAATCGGAATAGGGCCGGCGAGAGGCTATGTCAACCTTATCGGAAACTAGGGGCCCGGTCCTTTGGAGAGCCTGGTTCAGAATCGTAATGAAATAAATTTTATAAATACTACGGGTGGAGGGGGTCATGTGACCAAACTGACAAACGGTCCACCAGGCTCTCGGCGGCCCTGACTCGGAATCAAAAGATCTCGAGCTCGACTCTCCGAGGACATAGATGAACATCGAGTACGTGTTCCTTGAACCTGGGGGGCCTAAGAGACCTATGTATGTGTCGTTAAGCAGCTGCCATGGATATAAGAGCAAGAGTGTTACAATGGGAGATCACTAAGATCTCCGAAAAATTACATTATTCGGCCAATTTTAAGACAGTAGAGCATTGTTGCCATTTTTTAAGGGTGGAAAACATGTCTTATTAGACGTGGGAAAATACTATGCATGCTCGAATTTTACCATTTCGATGAAATTTGAAATACCATTCGGTAAATTGAGAATTTCTTCCGTCCCGAAAATTTAAGTCGGGACGTCCTGTATAGGAGACTTTCCTTCACTTTAAGCTCATGTCAAAACTGAAAATGTAGAGGGCTGGTGGGGAAATCTCTCGAAGAGTAAACCAGTTGTCGTCAAGTCCAATAAAAAACACCTTTTAGGATCGTTCCTGCAAGACCTTGACTCTTTTATTTTAAAAATTTCAACTACTAATAATACTCCTTTAGAAGCCTTTTGCGAATGGAAGTGGAAACTGTATTATTATTTTAAAGATTTTCTTCAGAATTACAAAATTAAAAATTTGCTTAAACTTGCTAATTTCACCCCACACATTAAAGAGCTTCAAAATAATTTTATCATTGCCCCTATTGATAAAGCCGCTACAATTTCTCCATTATTTGTATAAAATTCTACCTTCAACTTTTAGATACAGAACTTGAAAATTCCTCAACTTTTAAAAAATTTTCTACAACTTATAGCATTATCACTAAAAAAATTATCGCACTCAACAAAAAACTACAAATCAAAAATCACAAGATCATGTTTCCTTATATCACCATAAATCCTAAATTCCACAAAAATCCTATAAAATTTCGTTTTATTACATGTGGATCCAATTCTTATATGAAGTCACCTGGTATAATTTTTGTAAATATTCTAAACAACCTTTTTAACAAAATTATTGATGAAAAACATACTTGGATTATTAAAAATAACGCACCAGTTCTTGATTTCCTGAAAAATAATAAAATCGATTGTATTTTCTCTTTTGACTTTAAAGATCTCTTTACAAGTATCTCCTTATCCAGCCTTAAAGATGTTCTTCTGTCTTATTTTTACGACTACAGCATCTCACTTGGCATTAATGAAACTCTTTGGCTTAATTTAATTAATTTTTGCATTTTCAATAACTACATATTTAACGGCGAGCATTGTTTTTTACAAATTAAGGGTATCTCACAAGGTTCCAATTTTTCTTCCGTTTTAGCTAATCCTTACCTTCACTACTTTGAAAGAAACTACACTTATACAATCCCTAAAGCATTCAGGTATATTGACGACCTAATTATTTTCAACTATGATTCCTTTTATAACGATTCTAAAAATATTTATCCTACAGATCTTGATCTCGTCCACACTAATGATAATATTAAACAAACAGATTTTCTAGATTTGCACATCTCTATTACCGAAAATGATTTGAATATTGACCTTTATGATAAAAGACATTCTTTTAATTTTCACGTTAATAGACTGATTACTTGGGAATCAAACATCTCTATCAAAGTTTTTCGCAATACCCTGATTAATGAAATCTGCAGGATTAAAAATATTTGTAACAATAATAACTACATTCAAAAAAACATTACTCTTTTGAAATCTGCACTCCAATACAATAATGTTCCGTCATCTTTTTATTCTAATTATCTAAAAAAAGCTGGGCTGTGTCCTGTCAATATACTGTAACCGTAACTTTTTTTTCCTACCTGCGTCATGCATAGTTTCCAGTATCACTCAGATGTTTTTATCTTCGGGATATGTTCAGGTGCTTTTTTACATTCCTTGTTCTTTCCGTTTTGAAGGTGAGTGTTCTGTGTTTTCTTGGTTACTTTCAAGGCTCTCGGGGGAGATAACATGTTTTTGGGACCCTCCCACATGTTATATAGAAAGAGCCTTTTCGAACCAAAGTGTGGTCTTCCCCCTGATGAAATGCTACGATTTGGTTCGCTTTTGTATTTTGGTTTTCATCTTTTCATTTTATTTGCCTGTTTCAATATTAATGTGCTGTTCTGTTTCTAGCGGCTTTGCGCTGACAGTTCAGTACAGGCTTTGATGTTCATGTATTTTTATGTCTTTTGGGATTTTAATTCCCCCCCCCCTTTTTTAATTATATGTATTTCTGTATTCTGTATTTATATATATATATATATATATATATTGTCGGCTCCGCTTAATCGAATACTGTCGGTTCCAAAAAATTTTATTCGATTAAGCGGGGTATTTGATTAAGCGAGGAACATTTTTTTACCTTTCCATTTTGACAATTTTAGTCTCAAAACGTAGTAATAACAAAGAAATAGCTTTTTAAGTAAACAACAAAATAGTATAATAAATGAGTATAAATATTGTACGGTCATATGAAAATCATAAAAAAGTAACTTACAATTGTGCTACAAAAAATTTGTTTTTCGCCTTTCACTTTGATTTTCTGAAACCGTGGTTTGTTTGCTCCAAGGTCTTGTTGGAACACTTTTATTTTGTTCTACATTTTTCTTAGCAAATTTTTTTGCAAAGTAAGATAAAAATATTATTCGATTATCCGGGGAAATTATTCGATTAAGTGGGGATATTTAACATTGTGTCTATGGGGAAATGTTCGGTTCCGGACGGTTTTATTCGTATAAGCGGGGTATTTGTTTATCCGTTACCCGATTAAGCGGGGACGACTATATATATATATATATATATATATATATATATATATATATATATATATATATATATATATATATATATATATATATATATATATATTCATATTTGAAAACGGCACGTGACTCTTGTAACAGCTATAGGAGGGAGTTCAGTCCCTTTTCGTGGCAAAAGGCACAATTGAAAGAAACCACACAGAGAAAATTCAATGTTTTCGCCACACAAAAAAGCGAAAGACATTGATTTTCTCAGAAATAAAGTAAATCACGAAGCTTAGAGAATACAAAATCGAAACTTTTCTGAAAGATTTTCTCGGACGGGTAAACATAATCTCTAAAAGCAAAAGCCAATGGGGGGGGGAAGACAAGGAAAAGATCGTTACAAATCTTTTCTTTCAGTCTTTTTGCTTGGATTATGGTACATTTTATGGTTTTGTAAAAACTAAAGACTGTGGGACACTCTACCCTTTTCCATTTACTCACCAGCCAGTTTTGGATCAGATTTTCAGTGAAGATTTTACTTATTTTTCTTTACACAACTCCCTCCATCTAGTGGCGCATTTATTGATTTAGAGGCATGTCGCAATGCCTTTTTGGGGGCCACTCTTTCTGTCACAGAACTATGTAAAACGTTGATCATGTGCAATTTCAGCTGCATTTCAGGGCCTGCGGGGCCCCTTGTAATTGCGACATTTGGCGACTCTGTAAATCTGACACCAGGGTCGCCGAGAGGTTTACCGGGGCCCCGGGGCAAAGTACTGACATGCGCCCCCCCCCCCTTCCAAAAAAAATCTTCAATACTAAGACAACTTACATTCGGTGCAGTGAAGAAAAATAATAGTATTTCGTACTTGCTAATTTTTCTTCCAATTTTATATTTTTGTGTGTTTTATATTTTTATAATCTGCTCGTGTGCTATACTTAAGTATACTATGATATAAATCAGAAATACATAACACAAATTTACAAATAATATTCCTATTTCAATTTACTAATAACTATTAATAATTCTATCAGTATGTAAAGTTTAAATTCAACGTTAAAAATGCACAAATATGCAGGTATGCTGCAGACACGTGTTTCGGGGATACAAGGAGCCCCCTTTTCAATGCAAGAATGTGAGTTTTAGGATGAAGAATCATCCGATAAAAGCCTTCATCCTAAAGCTCTTCATCATTCTTCATCCTAAAGCTCACACTTCTTGCATTGAAAAAGGGGCTCCTTGTAGCCCCGAAACACGTGTCTGCAGCATATCTGCATATTTGTGCATTTTTAACGTTGAATTTAAACTTTACATCTATCGCACAAAGGTATTTATTTTCTTCAATTCTATCAGTACTTCACAAAATTAATAATACGTATTTACATAAATTACATATGTGTTTTAAAATCCTTTGAAAAAATTACATTTCTTGACTATTAAAAGCGTTATTCCTCACTTTGAAAGTTCATTAAAACTTTCCATTGTACACGTAAGAAATGCCTGGTAAGTATTACAGAAGATAGCCCCCTAAGGCATTGGGCTACGAGCACTCGTTAAGTTGCTGTGGACACATGTAGATGCGAGATGTTTTTGCTTTGCCTACACATAAATGACGTTCAGTTAACAAAAAAAAACTGCCTTTTTTTAACCAGCAGCCCGGGCCCCCTCTTGGGCCGGGCCCCAGGGATTTTGCCCCTGCTGCCCCCCCTCTCTCGGCGGCAGTGACTGACACCGTCCCAAATTAGTTGCTACGTTAAAATACTTCAGAAGCAATTATTGATACTGATGATTTTATAGGTTTTTTTGAGCAATTGTTTTAAAGATTTCAACTTATGATATTGTTAATTGATAGCCATTCTCTCTAACACTCAATAGAAAATTCGCTTCAAAAATTCAGAATTCGCACTCTTAGGCTACGCCGCCTTTGGTAAGGACTCTACCACCAGCATGCCAGACAGATCAGTTTACTTTCTGATGCTTTCACAATTCACTGGCAAAAGAAGATATTTTTATGTGATGAAAGAATCCTTACAATATGGGGCGTGGCTTAAGAGTAAGCGAATTCTGAACCGTTGAAACTAATTTGGTACTGATTTACGGAAATAACGCTTGGCAAATAAATGTTGATTGATAGCATAGCACTCTGAAATTTCGAGAAAATGTTCAACAGAGTCATAAGTTAACCAGCATTTTTAGAAAAGTATTCAAATGTAACAATTAATTAAGGGACAAAAATTTTGACCTACTATATGTAGCGACCAATAAGGGGGCGGATGCAGTACTTTAGTTTCGATCTCATGTGACCTTTTTCTTAATTCTTAGAACTTAAAAATTAATTCTAACCATTCCTTAAAAATCCCCTTAATGATTAAATTAATAATTTTAATCATCAAAGTTTACTCTTTTATTCTTAAGACTTTCCATTCGGTTAGGCGCAATTTCCCTTTAGAAGTTGAGATTGTGCATTCAATCATTCATGAATTTCCTACATTATAACATTTTACCCTCCAGTCGATACAACTTTTCTCAAATATATGGATTTTCCCGTATTAATTAGGATTACTCTCTTACCCCGTGTAGGATCTAACAACTACGCCATTTTAATTTATGCTGCAGTTATTATCAGGATTTTATTATTGATTTTTGACTTGGTGTTGCAATCTTCTAACGAGGCGCTAGCAAATAGAGGGTCGAATTTCACATTTGGATTTTCTATACAGTACTTTTCAAGTAGCAAAACTCTATCAAATGTATTTTCATCAGTTTGAATTTGGAGCGCATTGAGTGAAGTAGTAGTAGTAAGGCATAATAGATGATGTCTTATGCTCAAGTTTGCGTGTTCAGAACCAGTCAATTCTTGCGGATTTTCAAGATACAGAAAATCGTCAGCATTTCTCTCTCTCATACGATTATGAAGCATGCTGGAAGATTCCGTGGATGCCCTCGAATACATAACATTCTTGGTAAAATTTCCATCGTACGAACCCAAGTGCCTCCATCTGGTGAGAAACTGAGCGTCATAACTCTAAAGTGGTAAAGGCATCCGCCGATAAAGCAGCCGCAAGAAATAATGGTTGCTAGTTCCTGTGGTCTGATGACTAAGTCTGCAAATAGTAAGGAGCCAATACTGAGCTCCATTTCAATCAACAACAAAAAACTTTAGTTTAAAACAGAGAGAGATCAGACAGTATAACTATTGCAGTAACATTTTTTTCGTAAAATATTTCTTAAGTATACAGATACAGATGATTTGAATCACATTGTTCTTTTTCTTTTCATATATTACAGTCACTGTAACGTTCCTTAGCCCTCTATAATACCTAAAAGTATTTTCCTTAAAGAATCGTTTTTCAGCTTTTTCACTTCCCTTCAAAGCCCTTTTAGCTTACTATTCAATCATAACTTAAAGCTTTCTAAAACCACCTTTCCAAAGTTCAGCAAATTTTAATTATCATATCGATCCCCCAGCAATATATCGCCCTCCGGGTTTTCTTTTTTCTTTTATTACTCCAGCTACTTTTTACTTACTGATCCCTCCTCCGAGCTCTTTTTTTTCTCACCGTGAAGACTTCTTAAAATTAGGTCCTCCATATATCTGTTTTTATTAAAGCTTAAGAACATCTAAGTTTTCCATTTTCTTCAAAATATCTTTTTAAACTGAAAATATTTCTTCTTTTTTTATTACATCACGAGCTATTTAAGCTCTTGCTAAAGATTTCTAATTGTGGATCGGCACAGAAGGAACTATCAACTGCGCCTTAGACAATTGAAAATTTTTATTCTTTCTCCAAGACTAATAGATTTTATCATCCTCAAGATTATTGGACTAACACACATTTTATGAGCTACTGCAATGCATTTCTAATTATGAGCTTTTTTTTTTTTCAATTCCTACATTGCTTACAAGATGCTATTTCTAACTGTTTCATTTCTTCTATTTTGTAAATATCTTAAGAATTTACATTACGTTAAACAACATATTAAAAAAAAATGTCCTAAGCTCTAAACAATTTTGAAAATCTGCTCGGCTTCTATCCTCGTGAGAATATCATAAGGAGAAGAGCATTTAGGCTTGTCATTCAAATACTCAAATTCTTACTGCCAAACCAATACTTATTCTCTTTATCTTTTGAGTTTTTAAACATTTTATCTCTATTTACTTTTTACATTCAACAATGAAGGTCCAAACTTTCAATTATCAAATAAGACCCGCACTCTGCGTTATTGAAGCATATTTTTGATGGAAAAAATAGTACTTCTCAAGAAAAAATACATATCCATGTCGTATTATTTTGTTGCATGTTAAACATCCCTTAAGAGGCGTCCTTGGCTTAGATGCTCTTGGATAAAAGACATTCTTTTCATTTTTAGCGCAATTCATACCACCAGCGCGAAAATTTAGAATTCTCTCAAGTAGCAAAGGCGTCAGCCGATAAGGTTCCACATGAAAGAATGTTTGCTGGGGTATATCTGAAAATACAACTCTTTAGTAAGTCACCAGAGGCCGGTAGACATTTTTAGTTTAATAGTTACTTTTTTCAAAATCAGTAGTAGCCACTTCACCACGACTTTTTTAAACGAAAACACTGGCATATGTTACCTCACTGCATCCTTTCACAAACGAATATTTATAAAAGTGGAACAATAAAGATTTAAGAGTTAAATATTGCTTCAGCGATCATTTTTGTTTAAAAAAAATGTATATATATATATATATATATATATATATATATATATATATATATATATATATATATATATATATATATATATATATATATAAGGATAACTTAGGAATTTTTTTACACCACTAAGTGCGACGAAACAGAAATGAATATTAAAAACAAAACAATGAAGAAATATGCCGGTAGGGGTTTTAGAAAGTGAGAGTTTGAATATTTTTAGTCTTTTAGTCGCCAAGCGGCAAGTGATTATTTTCAGGTCTATATTGGGGTAGATCAGAAAATAATCTGGGTCGGCAAATGTGAGGAGCCATAACGCGTAGCCCTAATAGAAGTAAACCACATTTAATCATGGGTTGCGCAAGCTACAACAGCAAAGAGTTGTTGTTGTTATTATTATTATTGTTTTGCATATATTCTTAATCTCTTTTCTGTTACAGAAAAGAGATTAAGAACAGATAAATAATACAGATAATAAATACAGGCTGTATTTACTAGCCAAAAGACTCCTTCATTTTATTTCTACTAGCTCCATTCACTTCAGTGTTCCGCGTTGCCTCAAAAAATACTTCTTGCAGTACAAACAAAACTTAGATCATTTACTGTTCACTTCAAATTACCCAAAGGCAATAGCCTTTCGATTTTCAAACGGCCCTAAATGCAGCTTTGTTTTCCATTACTGCGAAATGTCGATTGCTTTAAATCAGTTACTCTGGATTTAATTAAATAAGTCAGAACAGCCTTTATGCTCTGGTTTATTTAACAAGAGGATCGATTGAGACATTAGACTCTAATGCCAGAATAATATCGATGCATGTATCCTGATTTATTTACAGCACTTCCCTCAAAAGATTTCCAAAAATGGGAATTTTCAAAAGAGCCCCCGAGGCTGTAAGACCTCATTAAGATCAAATACACGTCTCTAAGTCCTCCGCAGTCAACGAATCCATTCACGGAACAGCCTCCGACTTCGAGGACTTGCAGAAAGAAAGAAATACATTTGAAGTCGAAAACTGATAGATAACTCCGTTAACACAACTCCAGGGCGAAATTAAACATAATCTTCCGATAACGAAGCAAAAGCTTTAATCCCGTAATTAAAGTACGATCAGGAGATATCGAAGTTAAATACTCCGCGGAAAAAGAATTCGAACGAAAAAAAAAAGAGAGGACTAAATCTCTTTTGCACTGGCACAGGTAGAAAGCACTCCCTCCCAGAGAGAGAGAGATTCGAATTCGCTCCCCCCCCCCCAGCCCCGGTGTAGTTCAGAAGTTGGGTAATTAAAATATTTTGATCGGAACTTTCCGAAGCCTAATGGAAGAGGAATTGGGAACAACATTCGGAGGAGATTAGCTGGAATGCGGAGTCTGATTTCTCCAGAGCCCTAGAACCAATTTAACGGAACGAAAAGCACGGAATGACGAATGATTGCCGTTCAAGTTTATAGAAAATTTTAAATTGATTTTTTTTTAACATGCAGAGGAATGAAATGTAAATCAATTGCAGACTTTAAAGCTTAAATAATAGTGCCCCTCGCTGGATATAATCACATAGTCTGAGCGAAATTGATTTGAGTAAAACATGAAGTTTTGGCTACACTGTTAAAACTACAGGTTGCATGTGGCACCTTTAAGGTTGAAAGGTTGTAGCACCAGCGGTACCCCCCCGAAGGGTACCACTTGACTTCTATGGCACCCTTGAAGGTGATATTAGGCTCCCCATTGGGTGCCATAAGGTACCCATTAGGTCCCTCTTGACTCCATATGGCACCTTCAAGGATGATATAGGCAGTCAAGGAACTTTTGACAATTAAAGGTGCCACATGCATTCTGTAGTTTTAACAGTGTATGGTCAACATCAAAGTTGTGTCTACGTATGAAGAGGAAGAAAATGGTAAAGCTGTAAATATTTAATGATGCTTACTGTGTGATAGTTTCTATCGCTGCTTCTGATGTCTTACTAGATAAGAAACCAGTTTGTCAATCCCATTTTTAAAGAACGCCTTGTCTTTCGAGGTGTATAGAGAACTCAACAAGAACAGAAAGTAATGTAGAACAGCTCAGTTACTGCATCCAGCTTTTCATTAGTATGGAATCGCAATAACCGAGATGAAGCCAAATAACAACATATAACTGATCAGTGTATCTTTACACTGGTTGTTCAAAATATTTTGGCACATCAGCAAGAGATCCGCAAAAAGAGGCACGCTAGTTTGCTGCTTAATCTAATCAAAGTAGACGGTCTTATTTTTTTAGTAGACTTTTTCCTTAACGTTTTCGTACCTGATATGAAAAAGTCACAGCTTTATAGTGAGTGTGCGTGTATCTACGTTTACTTACAAAACAAGCTAAAAAAAAACCTCACCCAATAGGATCTTAACAGTTTCTTCGGAATCGAAGAAAAGAGCGGAGAAAAACTTGTAACAGAATTCCCCAACTACTTTTGGAAAGCAGATTTTGAAGGGCAACGGAAATTGGGAAAGACGGGCTTTATGCAAATCAATACTCCTACAAATAACAGGGACAAGAAATCTCGAGGAAGAAAAGAAAAAAAAAAAAAAAACACAATAGCAGGGCTCAGGAAACAAAATACCGATGAAACTCGTCTGCCTACGCCAATAACTTTAGGGGAAGAAATATGAATTGCAAAAAAAGTTAAATTGACCCTAAAAGAAAAATCGGAAAAGATGAAAGGAGAACTTCCAGGTGCCCCCTCCCCCCCACGCAAGAGACACAAAAGTCGTTTGGATGCAGTTTACTTCGATGCGAACTTGGAAAATGTTCTTAGTACAAATGTTCTTTGGTAGCTGGTTTCTCGTCAGCGATGCTATTTGGAATACAAGTTCTACACGATGTAATATGTGTGGTATAGAAGGCTTAGAGCATTTGGTTATATTTATAGTGGAGCGTTTAGTTATTTAGTACAGCTGGATTTAAAGTTATATTAAATGTAGTTACTATTCAAGATCGTTACAACAAAGTTTTTTTTTTCGGAACATATACTTTTGATGTTAACACACTGCTGGTCACCTAAATTGCAGCACCAAGAAAGACAAGAAATATCACAACAAAATTCAATTTGTAGATAAATTGTTGACCAAGTATGAAATGATTAAATTTATAGACTTCTGTGAAGTGTTGTTCCTGCCAAAATCAGTATCCAAAATAGCCGCTATTGTTGAAGGTCACTACTGCCCCACGCATTCGCATTGATTTAAAGATGAAAAAAATATTCTCCCACCTTTGCACATAAACTACTGAGGAAGAATTTTGTTAAAGCAATGGATTGTCATGGTCAATTTGAATACATTGCGGGCGGGTAGCAGATGAATTAAGTGCAGATCACAAAATTAGTTACCAAACAAAGTTTGTAAATCTTTCACAATTATTAAAAGTGGATTTTATACAACAGAAAATTTCAGCAAAGCACTCATCAATTTTCCATTAGCAGTCCGCTTCAACAGCATCAAAAACAAACCGTAGCCCAACAGTTTATTTGCATAACAATACATTTTTAGTAGGAAGAAAAAAAAATCGTCACCAAACTAAATGGAATCTTTAAAAAACGAAGAGAAAAACGCATTTCCATCTGTTTCTTCATCCATTAGCAATGAAAAGAAGTAAAAATTATACTAAAGACGTTAAATCATTTCAAACTACAGCCCTTAGCAAGAAAGAGAAATGATGAAATGATTAAAAAAAAGCAAGAAAAAAAGCAAAGGTAAAACCAACTGATGAAAGCACAAAAAAAAAAAAAAAAAAAAAACTCATAAAATTAATGCAAGAAATACGGATATATTCCAAAGAAAAATATATGAGGTATTCTTTTATAACGTTCTTAAATCGATAAAAAGTTTTTTCACCATCTATTTATTTAAGTAAGTTTAATTATATTTGAATTGCAAAACGAGTATTTAATCTTGCTCGCCAAACCTATCGATTAACACAGAGCTACTATTTTATTCGTTTTCTTCAACACTAATAAAAAAGTTAGAATGCAGAAAGTATTTATAAGAATTCATAGCAGAATTTATAGATAAAACTTCATTTTTTTCTCCATCTGCGTGTGTAGCTAATTTTTCCTTTACGCAACGAAAATATTTTTATTTTCACAGGGTAGCCACAAAAGTTCAAGAATAAAATTATCTAGCTTTTCCATGATATTAAATACGAAACCTGAAAAACTCGTCAGGTTCTTTCTTGTAACGAATTATTTAAATTTTATTGTTTTTAAACATTGTTATAACTAAAAACTACTTAACTTACTAAAAAAACACAACAACAAATAAAAACAGAAGACTAAGAAAGGGAGGGGTACTATTTCCAGACCCTGAGGATCATATCGCACACCGAGAATGAAAGGGGCACATCTTTTTTTAGTCTATGGCAACTTAAGACTAATCCAATTTAAAAAGTACCCCTTTTATTCTCAGTATACGATATTCTGATTGAATCTGTTGCGAACGATTTTTTTTCTTTCAAAAGAGTTCATTTCCAAAATCTACGGAATTGAACCTTAGTTTTTATGCATTATATTGATAAGAACTTATGCTAAATTAATTTTTTTTTAAACCTCCGCCCCGACTGCCTCTTCTGATATAAAACTGAACTTTGAGGGCCAGAACATATATGAAATTTAAAGACTGGAACTCTAGAAATTTGCTTTCTAGATCACTTGGGAAGGGAAAAAACAGAAAATGAGAGAATCACGGCTACAAAGCTTTGTTAGTCACAAAGCAAAATCAAGAGACAACTGAAAATCAATTTAAAAAACTTCGATTTCATGTACTAAAACCAGTTAGAAATATTTTTTGTCAAAACTACAAAAAAGCAGCAGATAAACATTTCAAATTACTGAACTTTTAAACAATGAAAACATTAGCAATCGTGTTAATAAAGATTTAGAAGTATATTTAAAATAAAGGAGGTTATATAATCCAGTTCTACATAACCTAGAAGTCAAAACCAAACTTCAGCCAACGCAGAAAAACTCGCTCTTTGTTTTGGTAAGAACATCTTAAAAGTACGCGAGTAAGTTTCCACTATCGAAATTGCGAGAAAGTGCTAATTATTGTGGTTCTTAATTAAGATATCGAGTAATTAAAGTCCCACAAAGATGGAACCGAGCTAAAGACATTCTTGATCAAGTCTACTTTCATACCAAAAGGAAAAAAAGAAAGAATTCTTATCGATTCATCCGTTTACGAGCTACGATGCAGCAGATATACACACAGACATACGGTCAAACTTATAACCTACTTCCTTGTTGCGTCGGGTGTTAAAAACGTACACCGATAAACTACAGAAGTGTCAAAATAAAACGTTTAATTCCAGCAGATAACATTTTTTAAAAACTAGAATAAAAAACAAATAAAAAGCCAGAACGTGGTAATAGAATGAAATAAAATAAATGCAATTAACATTCTACGCAAAAATACGCCTAGAAATTGCATAAATACAAAAATACACTCATTTTTTTAACGGCTCAAAACATAATATCTTTTTGAGGGAAAAATAGTAACTGCCAAACGCGAAGTTAGAACAAATCCTCATAAGTTTTCGTTAAGTCAATAAAAAAAGAACACAGCGTAAGAAAACACTGTTTCGCAGCGTTCAATGCGAAAAAAATGCAAGGCATTAAGAGCAACGAAGCGCCTACAAAACATAAAAACCCCCAAAAATATGGCACCTAAAAAAAAAAGCTTATTCGAAAAGAAGGCAAGATTTTTTTTTCCGCAGCATGTAAAGCCTTTCTAATGCTTCGCTTTCCTCGCCAAAAATTAAAAGTAGTGATTATATTTAATTTCATGCAAAAAGGCAAGTGACTTTTTGAAGGAGAAAAAAAACCATGGATAATGTTTCGCTTTCAAACTTTAAGCAAATCTGCATTTAATATTACCACTTAGAATGATATTCGTAGAAAAAGAAGTTAATTAAGGAAAAAATGAACACCGTAAAAAGGAGAAAACTGAGTCATCTTTTAAGCTGGTAAAAATTTCTTCGCGTTTCATTTCCATTATTTATTTCACTTTTGCTTTTCGAAAGAAGAAACATTATTACGAATTGTATTTTTAAATGTAGGATATAAAAAAAAAGAGTTAAAGCTTGAATCAGAATATTAC
>JAXGGA010006693.1:0-68017 GCA_038373865.1 Uloborus plumipes
CAAAAGCATTTTTTACCTAATTCATTTTTGGGAAAGTTCCGTTTTTTTTCTTTTTCAGAGTAAAGAATCCTAAAACACTGTTCAAATTCAATAGTATTGAGTGCATTTTTATTCCAACTTCATGCAAATTTAATATTATTCAAATGCTTGCAAGTGATTTGCAGGCACTTCTAATAATAATAATAATAACAATAAATAAATAAATCAATAACTTAAGTTTTATCAAGGGCTCTATTTGATTTACCTTCTTTGACTTTTTTTTTCAAAAGTAAAATGCTTTTGCATTAAAAAAGAAAAAAAAACATTCATGCAATTTCATGGGGAAATTTTTTATTCATTAAATGCAAAAATTAAAAGCTTTAAACAATGATTTCAATTAAAATAAAACACTCAGTAAAAATATTCAATGAACGTAAAAAGTATATTATAAAACCTATAGTAACTACTTCGCTCATCGTATTTTTTCAATAAAATAAAATATTTTTGGAAAAAAAAATTGAACCGACTTCGGAACTTCACTCGGCAAGTGCTCTAAAAAGTAAAAAATAATTTTATTCTTTGAACACCATCGACACTACATTTAAACATAAGTTTTGAAGTCGGTGCAAAAACACTATATAGAATCATACGAAACTATAATTTAACTATATATATAAATTGCAATGAATCCGGGTTCTTTATTCGCATTCGCATTCATTGAAAAATACATATTTATATAATGGTACAAATATTCAGCTCTTAATTTTCAATGGTTTCTCTGAAAAATGTTGGCAAAATGTAGTTAAACATCATTTCACCAATAGTTTTTGCACCGACTTCAAAACTTATGTTTAAATGTAGTGTCGATGGTGTTCAAAGAATAAAATTATTTTTTACTTTTTAGAGCACTTGCCGAGTGAAGTTCCGAAGTCGGTTCAATTTTTTTTTCCAAAAATATTTTATTTTATTCTTTTTAGTGCAAATGTACATATGAAATAAGGTAATGTTTCCATTACAAAACTTCACCTAATTTGCTTAAGCAAACGCTTCATAAAATAAACTATGTAAGGAAAAAAGAGAAAGAAAGTATCAACCCGTCTAAAATTTTAAACGATTGACACTAAAAAATAATCCTTGTTATTCTCTGGTATTTATTTGTGTACTAGTTTAATCAAAGGCTAAATATTAACGGCTTTTCAACTAATTTATATTTCAAAACAACATTAGATGCTGGCGGTTCATAAATTTTTACGACGTATTACGTACGTGGCCCGCTAATGAGTTTTATGTTTGATTCAGTTAAGCCTTCATTCACAATTTTCATGATCATTATAATAACTGTTTCATATTAATCACGTTCTGTAACAATGGATTTCATATTTAATCATTTAGGACAAATCGCTTTAAATTTGAGCAAAAATTTGGAGATTTTCCTCATTTTCTTCAGAATTCCTTTATCAAACCTTATGTAAATTAAGACTAACAAAACCTGAAATATTACGAATCAATCAGTACCTGGTACGACTTTCAGTTCGTTGGAGTTCAGGAGAAAAAAGCAGGACATAGAAAGATACTCGGTTTAAAATTTTCAAAAAGACCATAGAAAGGAGTTTCATTATGCAATCCAGAGAAGCCTGGCGTTCAAAATGGTCATTATTACGATTACTGTGATCCCAATTTCTTTTTCGAAAGATTTCTGCAGGTTCCCGTTATCGAACCCGGACCACGAGAGGATGGGACCAATCGGAAAGAAAGACCTTTCTAACAAAAAAAGAATTTTTGAAATCGGTCCAGGCGTCTTCGAGTAATCTTGGAACATACCGAAAAAAAAAAATTTCTCCGACGAATTGTATAACCTCCTCCTTTGTTGAAGTCGGTTAATGAATAGTTTTATTACTTAAACAATTAATAGTTAAAAGTTAAATTTAGAAAAATTGAAAAATACGTATATGCATTGAAACTGTATATTTTACTTTATGCATTATAAAAAGTTTTTTCTAAACGAAATTGCTTGGAAATAAAAATTACATATATTATAACACGAGCATTAAATAAAAAATTACTCTTCGCAAATCGTTTTTTTTTTCCCCCATTTCCTTATATCAAACAGAGCTCTGGAATATTCTCACATCTCCTTATGCTTCCTGAAATATCTTGTAGATGGCAGCAGATGTCTCACTCTAGAAAATTCTTTTCTGGAAACTTCTAGCAAGTGACTCCCTAGGTGGCAGCACGAGCGAAACATTGGAAAAGAAAGCTGTTGCATTGTTGTAAATTAAATATTCAAGGAAAATATGCTTCTCGCGACATTAGATTTAAATTTCGCTTGCAATAAAACAAAAAATTGCTAAATTTTCGTTCAAATTGCATTCAAGTAAAGTTACCATTGTACTAGATAATTTATTTCTGGAAGATTCTGGTATACTCCTCCCTAGATGGCAGCACCAGCAAAGGATTAGAAAAGCGTAGTGTTTTCCGGAAGTTTCGAAAGTGTTTATAAATATTGGAGAGCAGCATGGATGGCATGCAGATTTTGATCCTAACTTGTGTTTAGCAAGTGCGAGTTTTCAAAGCGTGTCTTCTGCGTTTACTGCGTTATTAATTTCTCTGCTAACTGAAGTTTTGTGTGTATTGAGAGAGACTTTTGAATTTTAAGAGCATGCCAAGCGGGAAAGCTCCTGCGATTGGAATCGACTTGGGCACGACGTATTCCTGCGTCGGCGTATTCCAGCACGGGAATGTGGAAATAATTGCCAACGATCAAGGCAACCGAACGACTCCCAGCTATGTTGCTTTCACAGAGACCGAGCGACTCATCGGCGATCCAGCCAAGTCCCAAGTTGCGCTGAATCCGGAAAATACCATTTTCGATGCTAAGAGACTCATCGGCCGAAAATTCGATGACCCCAAAATCCAGCAAGACCTGAAGCATTGGCCGTTCAAAGTCGTCAATGAGGGCGGTAAGCCGAAGATCTGTGCCGAATTTAAAGGTGAAAGTAAACGCTTCAACCCTGAAGAAATCAGTGCCATGGTGTTGACGAAAATGAAGGAGACTGCTGAGATGTATCTGGGACAAAAAGTGACAGATGCTGTTGTGACTGTGCCTGCTTACTTCAATGATTCACAGAGACAGGCCACTAAAGATGCTGGGAAAATTGCTGGACTGAATGTTCTGAGGATCATCAACGAGCCCACTGCTGCTGCATTGGCTTATGGACTCGATAAGAACTTGAAAGGTGAAAAGAACGTGCTGATTTTCGATTTAGGTGGCGGGACTTTTGATGTTTCCATCTTGACCATCGATGAAGGATCTTTGTTTGAAGTGAGATCCACTGCTGGAGATACTCATCTTGGAGGTGAGGACTTTGATAATAGAATGGTTACACACTTTGTTGAAGAATTCAAACGCAAACATAAGAAAGACTTGCGATCAAGCCCGAGATCCTTGAGGAGGTTGAGAACAGCCTGCGAGAAAGCTAAGCGAACTCTATCCAGCAGCTCGGAAGCAAGCATCGAGATTGATGCTCTGTTTGATGGCGTCGACTTTTATTCGAAAATATCTCGAGCCAGATTTGAAGAACTCTGCATGGACTTGTTCCGATCGACTCTGCAGCCTGTAGAAAGAGCTTTGACTGATGCGAAATTGGATAAAAGCAGCATTCATGATGTTGTGCTAGTTGGTGGCTCTACTCGCATTCCTAAAATACAGAAATTGTTGAAAGATTTTTTCAACGGAAAAGAACTGTGCATGTCTATCAATCCCGATGAAGCAGTTGCTTATGGAGCAGCGGTTCAAGCCGCCGTTTTGACCGGTAGTACAGACAACAAGATCAAAGATGTTCTTCTAGTGGATGTAGCGCCGCTTTCTCTTGGAATAGAAACTGCCGGTGGAGTGATGACAAAAATCGTAGAGCGGAATACCCGAATCCCGTGCAAGACGTCTCAGACTTTCACCACTTATTCCGACAACCAACCAGGTGTGGACATTCAGGTGTACGAGGGGGAAAGAGCTATGACCAAAGACAATCATCTTCTGGGACGATTCCAACTTTCTGGCATTCCACCTGCCCCCAGGGGTGTTCCTCAGATTGACGTCACGTTCGATTTGGACGCCAACGGAATTCTGCAAGTTTCTGCTCAAGACAAGAGCTCCGGGAAGTCCCAGAGCATTCGAATTACGAACGACAAGGGGCGGCTTTCCAAAGATGAAATCGAAAGGATGCTGAATGAAGCCAAGCAGTACGAGAAGGAAGATGCGGAGCAGAGGGAGAGGGTTGCCGCAAGAAATTCCTTGGAGAGCTACGTCTATGCTGCCAAGCAAGCCGCCGAATCTGCACCGGATGACAAATTGTCTCCAGCCGACAAATCTAAAGTCAAAGAAGCTTGCGAATCTGTGATCCGGTGGCTGGACAACAATACCTTGGCGGAGAAGGATGAAATTGATCACAAGATGAAAGAAATTCAGTCCGAGTTGTCGCCTCTGATGACAAAAATGCATCAATCTGGAAATAATTCTGGAGCCAGTCAGAAACCAGGTGCTGCAAGTGCCAGTGCTGGTGGACCTACTATTGAAGAAGTTGATTAGGACTCTAACTGCAAATTACTTAGTGTTAAGTGTTTCTTTCCACACAGGTTTGTTCCTACTTGTAAATTTTGTGTTTCATTTGTGAAATTTCTTGTTTGTAGAAAGGACTTCTCAGGAGATGTACAGATATTGATTACCAAAGGTAATAAATTTTTTTTTGTTGTTCAATTGGCTGTCATTTTTTAAGTCTCTTAACATTTTTAATACCTAGCTTTCTTACATTTATTAATGATTAAAATAATGGTCTCTCAATGATTATTTAATATCCTATGGATAATTTAATTGTGGGAGATATGGTTGAATTATTGAAAATGTTAACAGTTTAATGAACAAAATTCAACTTTAACATTCTATGTTATTACAGATTTTATTTTCTGTGAAGTTCTAGTATAACATAGCTAGTAGCTAAATTCATTAACAATTAATACACATTTGAATAAGATTAATTCTGTGCATTTTTTTGAGTCGAAGTTATGCTTCAATCTTATGATTAGCATTTACAAATACAAGTACCATGACAACCAGCAACAAGCTCTGGGCCAATGTTGTAAATGGTACGCAATTCTCTTGAAATCAAATTCAGAAATACAGCTTCAAAGGAAAAATATTTTGTTTAACCTCACTGGATTTTAAAAGCATTTTTAAGTATGAAATAAATTATTTTCTCATAACATTAATTGATGATTAATTTGTGTCAAGTATGAATGATGCACAGATGTCAAGTGCACATTTTTAAGTTTTTTTTTTTACAAACTTGGATTAAAAGTACTCCTAGAGATTTCCTCTTACCAAATTAGGGTGCTTTGTAAATTGCTGAAAGATATAACACAGTATAGTGTAGAAACAAGCAATACACCACCAACTCATTGATTCCATCCATAGACTGTAGTTTCGTGCTTTTTAGCACAGCACTCGTCAGCATGGAATAGAAATTAAATGAGCTGGAGGCAGAAAACCTCTTATAGAGCAAGAGACAGAGCATTTTTTAACATAGGAACTAGGCGACACTAATGTCGCCTAGTGAAGAAAATTTGTCGCCTAGAAAATGCAAAACAGAGTCACTGGGCGACATTGTAAAATCCAACATTTGGTCACTCCTAATTTTCGTAAACGGAATTCTTTCTTTCTCTTTTTGTCCCCTTCCTAAAAGCCTCCACCACTTCTCCTACAGCCTCCAACAAAACCTGTTCCTTTTTTCTGCCCATTGATGTTGGTAAACAGAAAAAGGTGAGGCGAGGTGACTCCTTCCCATTAAAAACACGCTTTGGATTCTTTTAGTGCGCAATATGATCTCTAGGAATGAAAGCTGCAAAGTTGATTGTGGCCCAAAGCGGTGTTGCATCTTTTTAGCTTGAATATAATTTTACAAATATTAGGTTAAATTTTCCGATTTTTTTTTTTGAAATATTATTTAAATTATTAAAAATATTTTTTTTTTTGTAAAATTTTTTTCTATTTTGGGTTTTTCCTCCCCCCCCCCCCCCAGACACATTTAATGACAGACAACCGCTCCGTGTCGCCCAGTGAAAAATACTTAAAAAATGCTCTGGCAAGAGAGCCAAAAAAACTGGTAGCTAATGTGAAATAAGAATACAATTCCTATTCCATGCTGACGAGCGCCAAAAAACACAAAGTTGCAGTCCATGGATGGAATAAACGAGTTGGTGGTGTACTGCTTGTTTCTGAATTCGCCCTGGCTTAGGGCTTACTGCTTTATGGGACATTTCACGGTATTTGTGACATAGGGGTGTCCGCAACAAAACTTTTTAAAATTTTTATATATATTGAAAAAGTACATTCTAAAGTATATGGATATCATATTGTTTTCATAGTTCACTTTATATTATGTTTGTAATTGCACTCAGAACACTGAAAATGCAATTTTCACTGTTACGGACTCTACATTGAATTTTTCTTTAAAAACTAATCTTTTATTCCAATTATTGTTACAGACTCTACAGTCATCATTTTCACAGTCCATAATTTTTTATAGAACGCATTTTTTGATTCAAATTGTTAGCTATATTAGAGGTGAGCCTTTACTTTATCTGTCTCAAGTACTAGTTTTGGCTTAAAAATCGGTTGAAGCCAGATTTAAAGAAAAATTCAATGTAGAGTCCGTAACAGTGAATATTGCATTTTCAATGTTCTGAGTGCAATTACAAACATAATATAAAGTGAAATATGAAAACAATATGATATTCATACACTTTAGAATGTACTTTTTCAATATATATAAAAATTTTAAACTTTTTAAAAGTTTTGTTACGGACACCCCTATGTCACAAATACGGTGAAATGCCCCTTATACAATGTAGTGTGTTCGTAAATTCTTGTTTATTGATCAAAATCCAACGAAAACTAGAACTTTTGACAGAAGGAAACTCCCCCAATTTCTTGTCTTGAGAATAATGTGTGTTTGTTGGTTCTGCATAGTCAAAAGTTACCACTCAAAAGTATACAAAATTCTTCAATTCCATCAAGATCTCTTTATTGCATTTAATGCGAATACATTGTTTTCTTCATAAGTGTCAACATTTGCATGAAAACTTCATTACTTTTATTCTGAACTTTTGTTTTAAACATCATGAGTCATTTCTTCAAAATAACTTTTCAAAAGGCTTTTGCAATTTTTTTGAAACTTTATAAAGGAAATATTTTAGTATTGAACACTCAAATATACACAAATGAACCCAAATCCCAAAATGCATCAATGAATTTGCCATAAAATCTTTTAAAGAAATTCAAACACCAATGAAGAAATGTATCAGCTATTGCTAGCTGGCCTTGATGAAATGAAACATTGCTTTACAAAACAACAATGTGCAATTGAAATGGGTAATGCAAATTTTACTGAATGTCAATTTACAGGCATGCATGTTTTATACAGTCGAGCCTGTCTATCACGACTTATGGTGCCATCAATCTTGCTCTCATTAAAACAAAAATTTTAAACATGCAATATGTGTGAAAAATTTAAAAGAAATTTAAAAGAATTTTATAATTCCAATATTGATTATTAGTAGACAGTTTATAAATTGTAAATTTATATTTTTTTCTCATAATAAGTTTTTATCAGAATAAATAAATGATTAATTTAACAGAGTATTATAAAAATATTACTTGCTCTGCAATATAGTATGATAGTTAAAGAAGGCTTAAATTTTACATGCTTCATCGCACTAAAACTTGATGCCCCCCCCTTACAAAAATTTCTGGATCCACCTCTGATTCAGTCGAAATGTGAGTTATATAACGAAAAAAAAAAAACATGAAATGGATGTCAATGATAATTGTAAGAAAATGGTATACATATCAGTTACATCATCACTTGTGACTTTTTACTGCATTAGCAGTCACTCAAATCATCACAATTTGTTTTTAGAGTCTAGTTGTCCAGGGCGTTACTTCAACAAGTGCTCCTGTTTTATTTTTAGACGCAATGCTGCACTTCTCCGGCTGCCTCCCTTTGTCCGTCACGGTTATTCGAAAACCGTTGGTTGAAGTTACTGCCTGAGGCTTCGGGCATTCTTTCTCCGAGCCGTCGCCTTGTAGAGGAGCGGATCTTTCGAATCTGGGTAAAGTTTGACTCTGTGGACATGGGATTTGCCCGTTTACTGTGATCTGGAAGTAAGGAATTTAAATTATTTTGATGTTGGTACTGTGTGTGTATGGTAATTTATTTGCTACTAGCTTATTACCCGGGGTTGCCTGGGTGATTATTAATACAGCTTAGCTCTAAAGAAATTATTTGAATGAATTCTATCCACATGGACATACAAAAAATTATATGTCCAAATGTTTTCCATAATTCCTCTAATAGGAGGACCAAAAAATGCTCTCAGAAATTAGAATTAAATATCTGTTGGAACCTCTAATTTTCCTGCATCATACAATATTTGTGCCTATGCTCCAATATAATTAGAACATGAATTATAATTTTTTTAAACTTATATCATGCTAAAATGAAATAGGTTAGCCTTAAATACTTCATCTATCAGTTTTGTTTTAAAGTTACATAAATAGGCTCACTTTTTGGCACTCTTTAATAGCATCTGTAGTTTTTGGAGGTGGGGGAGGTGGTGGCTTCCCTTTGTTCTTTAGGGTAGGCTTTGAAAATTCCAAAGTTGGAGCTTCTTTTTCATTTTCCTGAAAAGATAATTCTTATGTAAAATGTGAAATAAATAACTAAGTTATGCAAATACAAATGTGATGACCAGCAATAGGTTCTCTAGAGTAGATTTTCTCTGGAAGTTAACACTGACTGCCAGTGACACCGCTGATAGCTATTTTCTTTTCACAAATAGCGCAATGCATAAGCATTTTGTATTTTTGTTCTGAAAAAAGTTTTTCTCCAGTTTAGTGACCAGCATCACATTTTGTAGTTGGCAAAAAAAATTCTTGACGACCGCTAGTCTCGACCTTTAGTAGCTTCATCAGTGAACTAAATATTTAGTGCCTCTTAGTGCAGTGACATGAACATTCAAGTAGATCTCTTTTTAATTAATCAAAGTGCTCTTTCAGTTAATGTCAGTTGATTTAATATTTATTTCATCAAATGAGAAAAAAAACTTACGTTTTCATCCATCGGCAAAACAGTCTGTGAGCCAAACATTTTTCGATGGGCTTCTCGAAACTCTTCCATCAACATTTCTAAAGAAATCGAGCATAACACAAATTAGAGCACATTTAATCTTCTGAAAAGTGGTTTAAACATAATACATAAAAATAATCATTCATCTGGGACGGGTGTTTTTCATCTTTAGTGGATGGATATGAAATAGTTTACTTGTTTGGAACAATTAGTTTTGGAGCTTTTCCTAAAACTCGTAGTTTGATTATTTGCGTGTTTGTTCTTGTTGCCCAGTAGGTTTTCTCTTTACAATCTGCTAAGCACCCTCGATCTAGAACATTTTTTATTGGGAAAAAAGCAACAGCGTAGAGGCCAAAAGTCTTTGTTTACAATGGGTTTTTTGAGATTAGACCCTTAATTCTATCCTTATGAAAATGTTCATTAACCCATTAATGCCTAGCGTCCCTTTTTAGAAACGTTCCAAAGAATGGTCTGAATTTCCCCAAAATGAACATTTCAACCAAATAATGGTGTTCAATTAGTACCTTGGTATTGTCTCAATTTGTTGTTAACAGATTGCAGCACATAACCATTGTAAAGTTGTTCTGTAGCAGTTTTAACATGGTCTTTATCAAAAATGACACCGTTCACATTCTCAAGAAAAAAAGCTCAGTTTTCAAAGTTATTCCCAACTTCCCAGTTTATGTTAATTGCTGATTTTATTTCTTCTTATAAAATGTCTTTTTAAATATTATATCGCAGGCAGAAAAAAATTTTGGTAAAAAAAGTATCTACCCTCTGTGGTCCATTGTAACTTTTAAGGGACGATTTTTCTTTCCTTAATAAAACAATTATTTTTTACATAATATTTTTTTTCCTGTCCATTAAACAATGTTTGTAACCAGCATACAAAATATCTTAGGAAAAAAAAATGTCAGGCATTAATGGGTTAGTAGTTATTTTCATCCAAATAACAAATCCTTCATGACTAGAATACGTGACAGACCGAAATACCTTTTAAGGCATTCTTTAAAAATAGGATTTTCAAATAGCCATTATGCTGGCAAGAAGTAGTAAGCAACAATAGAACTTACATCAAACAGTAAATGCTGTTTAATATATTAAAAATGGCATGGCAACATTTTTTTCATCTGCATAAATAGACAGAACTTTCTGGGCGACCTAATGTAGGTAATAATTTCGTGAAGTAAAATATAATCTATTTTTCCTAAATGTGCAAAGCCTATTTGAATAAAATTTTTCTTACCATGCTGCATTCTTTTAATGGCATCTTCTTTACATCTCTTGCCTTTTACCCCTTCTAAAAATGAAAAAAAGTATTTTATTCATGCATATTTATGCATGGCTAAGAGAATGAATATTTTTGATGAATGTTTATTATGTAGTCACCTTTCAGAACAACAATGAAAAGTAACGATGAATTATTAATTCATCTTCTAAAATACATACAGCAGAGCCTGTGTAAATTGACCACCTGTGGTGCTGTACATTAATAGTCAACATAGGCAGGTGGTTAACTTTACAAGTTTTACTGTAGTACTGACAAAAAGGACTACAAACTTTTTATGAGAAGGAAATACACTGCTTTCAACCCAAAAATTCAACACCGGGAAAGACGAGATACCACAACAAACTTTATTTTGTAGATATCACGTTGACCGAGTATCAAATGATTAAAAATTGGAATTCTAATCATTTGCATATCTCGCCTCCGCTAATGCTTGTTGTTAATTTTATTATTAGCATGCTTCCTTCAGGGTGTTTGTTGCATTTACGGTGGCCAGCAGTGTAGTTCTTTATACCCTGTGTAGCTGGCGTCTCAGTCCAAATAAATTTCTCACTGTCTACACTTATCCCTTCATGGTTGTCATAGTTACGGCACTATGGACTTTTTTCTCACTTAGCTTTTGCAACAATGGTTAAATCCAAAATGATTAAAATTGCTTTGTGCATAAATTATGTATTCAATTGAAAAATCAACATTGATAACTCATGGTTACTCATGATGACAGATCAAGCTAACATAAACTATTTAGCACTAGGTTTCAGAAAACATTTAGAAATAACTGGGATATAAATAAAAGTGTAAGCATAATTCGATAAACGTAAAATGAATTTAATGCCTCCACGACAGTACATAAAAAAAAAGAGGGGAGCTGTTTTCTTTTGTACAGTTTCTATGGAGATGACGAAAAATTTCTAAACTTGATACACCTGTTTTGAAGTAACAGAGTATAACAAATAAGTACATACCAGTCCTCGCTTTCGTGCCATTCTTCAACGGATCGGCTCCTTTGTTCTCTTTGGTATTCATCCTAGCCGCGACTTTCTGAAGCTCGCTCAGAAAGTTGTTATCCCTGAAAGAGTTATCCTCCAGGGACGTGGGGGCGGAGGAAGAAGTGGAGGACGAGGACTTCTCCATCTCCAGCTTCCTCTTCTCCTCCTCCAGCTTCCTCTTCTCCTCCGCCAGCTTCTTCCGCCCCTCCTCTAGCTTGTTCCTCTCCTCCGTTATCCAGGCATCCTCCTCGGTGGTGGAGGAGGAGGCCGTCTTCTTGTGGTACTTGGAGGAGCCCTTCCTCAGTCCCTCGAAGGCGCTCTCCTCCGAGATGGAGTAGTCCTTCTCGGAATCGGAGGACACGGAGCTCTGGAAGGAGCTGCCCTCCGACTTGGAGGAGCAGCTGCCCGAGAACTCGTCCTTCATGCGGGAGGATAGGCTGTGTGGGGGTGAATGTGTGAATTAGAGAAAAGATATTTTCAATGTCATCACCAGGAAACCATACAATAGTGCAATAATGAAATGTTTTTAATGACTAGCAATTGAAAGAGCAATTTAAAAAATGGTTCTGCACCCATGCACTTTTACCTTCCTGATCCAGTTATTGAAAATGTGAGGTCTTTCTGCCCAAAGTTTTTAGAAAAGTCTCCCAATTTAGTGATGCAGACATCTTTCAGATAAGTTGCAGAGAAATGTCCTGCATATGCAGACAGCGAAATAGCGTGATCCATTTCTCACCAAATCTTTACATTTGGCGCTTTTTTTAAGTTTGAATAAGGCATATTCAAAAATCTGTCTGGAGATGCTCTTTCAATTAGAAACTATTTCAACTGCTTTCATTATTACACTAGTTATATGGTTCTCTGGTCAGTCGCATTCCAAAGAAAAATTGATAGTGGAGAAGACTGCAGTATGAGTACTGAATTGAAGCATTAGTACTGCTGTATAAGTTACAATATGCATAGAATTTTTTTATATGGAATTCCACTATTTTACAGGATGCTTTGTGAATTGGGAACTTGTATTAGCTACTTAGTACTTAATTAAAATATTTATATCAATACAATTAGAATCAACTAATGACTATATTCGCAAATATATTTTCATAAAAATGACTTCAATGTCTGAAAAAAATTAAGAACGATTCCTTAATTCTATCATTTCTTTATAAAGATTTAGTATTATTTAGAATTTTTTTTTCTTTCTTCGCTCGAAATACTATTGTAGTAATAGTTTCTTTTATTTTCTAGGTTGCCTTGCTCTTTTTTTTTTTCTGCTCTGAAAAAACTATGAACATCCATCAATTTGCTATATCTCGACTACATAGTTCCTACATCTCTATTCCTGCTTACACGTTATGGTTAAGTCTGAAAATCATAATTGAAACTTAAATTTGCATACATTGACTGGAAATCCCAATGACAATTTTTTTAAATAGCCAAATTTATAAAATTAAACAGCAGTACAGTTTAATACATCTTATATACAGAAGCAAAAGTACCACCATACAGTTATTTAATTATTTTAGTGTATTGACTCTCAAACTTTAGTGGATATTCTTTCAAACTTATGACTAATTTAATCAGTGGCATCATTACAGTAGACAAAAAAATTATAGCTTAAAACTTGGTAACTCAAAAATATCTCTTTCTGTTCACAATACAATCGAACCCGCTTAATGGAATAGCCATTTTGCCATGAAAAAATATTCTAATAAGCGGGATATTCCATTATCCGGGATGAAAATAATGTATTTCAATGGTTTGGTACATTGAAAACGTATTACTTTAAGTGGGATATTCCTAAAAGCGATATTCTAATAAGCGGGCTCGACTGTATGTCTATTGCAGTCAAATATTACAATGCTGTTTGATGGCTGAACTATTGCAACATGATCTATCACCCCTCTCAATATATTATTTTCAAATAAATGATGCATATTTGATGATATGCATGCACTATGCGAGCGGAGAAAAAGCCCAAAGCAGTAGCATGCAAAGCAAAGTGCTATACCCAGTGTGCAAACTACGCAAAGGTATGTGCAAAAAGTGTATTTAATGGATGTTACTTACAAATTCGGAAGGCTACAGACATTTTGTAGAATAAAATCCTGCTCACTGCTGATGACATAGTCCTTCCCTTTGTAAATTTTGTTGTAAAAAATTATATGCAATTCTATTTATAAAGCTTGAATAAATAAAACCAAGTTTATTGCTTATTTATTATCATTTTCGTTTAATTTTTTCAAGTTTTCTCCATGTGTACAAGAAGCAATTTTTATAAAATGATATGAATAGCTTAATTGAAATGTTACTAATGTATTTTTTAAAAAGTTTATGGAAGAACATTATTTAAAAATTGAAGTTTAGATTTAAAATGATTTAGTTTCAGATTTGTTTTAGCGGAACTTTCTTTCCTAGTTTTAAGTTATGCTCTTTAAATATAAGCTTTTGTTTGTGCTATACAATTTTCTAAAAATTAGCTTTAGCTAAAAAAGGGAAAAGTTTTCACGATATTAGTTATGCTCTTTAAATATAAGCTTTCGTTTGTGCAATACAATTTTCTAAAAATTAGCTTTAGCTAAAAAAGGGAAAAGTTTTCACGATATTAGTTATGCTCTTTAAATATAAGCTTTCGTTTGTGCAATACAATTTTCTAAAAATTAGCTTTAGCTAAAAAAGGGAAAAGTTTTCACGATATTAGTTATGCTCTTTAAATATAAGCTTTTGTTTGTGCAATACAATTTTCTAAAAATTAGCTTTAGCTAAAAAAGGGAAAAGTTTTCACGATATTAGTTATGCTCTTTAAATATAAGCTTTCGTTTGTGCAATACAATTTTCTAAAAATTAGCTTTAGCTAAAAAAGGGAAAAGTTTTCACGATATTAGTTATGCTCTTTAAATATAAGCTTTCGTTTGTGCAATACAATTTTCTAAAAATTAGCTTTAGCTAAAAAAGGGAAAAGTTTTCACGATATTAGTTATGCTCTTTAAATATAAGCTTTTGTTTGTGCAATACAATTTTCTAAAAATTAGCTTAAGCTAAAAAAGGGAAAAGTTTTCACGATATTTGGCTTGAGTTCTTCCCAAAATAAATTCCTATATACATTATTGAAAGTAACAAGTAATCAAAAGTTTTAATACTTTTCTTTCTTCATGTAAATGTAAAAAAGAGATGATCATTTTTTTTTCTGTTCTAAGTATGAAAATTTAAAGGAAACATTTTTTTTTCAATAACATTTTTCCACCCTAATTTGTTCCCTTTTCTTCTCGAGATTGGTTTCCTGCCTCTTATTTAGTGTTTTTATCTCTGTCATCTTGTTGGTTTCGTCTTTGTATCGTTATGTGTTTCTTATTTATATATGCCTGTTTTGAAAATGTTTTTAAAAGTAAAAAAAAAAATTTACAGGATATCATTGTTTATTATACATTTCTGACTTTAGTCAAAATCACTTGACAGTTCTTGCTCTCATCTTGTCATTTGAAATTTTAAATTTTATATGACTTGTTCTGAAATGTTTTTAAAATTTTAGAAGTTTTATGTCCATTGTGTTTTAGATAATTTTAGTTCTGACATCTCTTTATTTTTTTAATTAAACCATCGTTTGGCGCAGTATAGCCTACTAAGGCTCTTGCGCCAGTAAAACTAATACAACCAACCAATCAAAAACATTTTTGTACTTTTGCACACTGGGTTGCACACTTGCATGCAGTTCCACGTCATTAAACTTGATGAGGTTTCAAATATTGTGTGCATATATGCTTTTTAACTAAGCTGAAGATGCACTAACTAATATTAATGAATGTTAAATAATTTAAAATAACTTATAAAATCAAATGAAGAAGGTAACACCAGACAAACACAATTAAAAAAGACTTGCAACAAGTTCTGGGTGAAACTGCTTTTGTAAGCTTGTAAAATGACTTTCCAAATGCCAGATCTACTTGTTCTTATTTGAAACAAAACCATTACTATAACCAAATACGGTATTTATTTATTTTGTTACAATCAACTGCTGCTTTTATTTTGCAGTCCTAGGGTCATTAATTATGCACTGTTTTAGTCATTACTGAGCATAAGCAAATAATTAGAATATCAAATTTCTTACGCAGCCAATATAATGTGTAATTTTAATAGCATATATCAGTTAAAATCTGAACTATAATGCAATGATATTGGCAAATAAGTTATTGCTAACCTCCTTAACAATAAAAGGTATATTGTACTGTATTGGTAAATTTTTATGTATTCATACTTATAAAAGGTAATTTTATTCCATTTTTTAAATACAGCTTCGTAGTAATAAGCTATCTGCTCTCTTTAAAAAAAAAATAAACTTAAATGCATGATTTATTTGGCATTAAATACTAAATACTTCATTTTTTGAATGCATCAAATAAATATGCAAATATAAATTATTTATTGTCTCACATTATGCCTATAAATTAGTATTACATTCTGAATGAAAATTATATCGATTTATTTTGTCAATAGTTCAAGAAAATATAATCACAGATTTATGTTTAATGTATGTCTATAAAAAGTAAACATTAGATGTCGTAGTTTCTCTGTGGGAAAAAAACTAATAACAAAAAGAATTGTAAGTGAAGTTAACTTTTATTGTGATAAACTTAACCCTAAATCTTTGATTGACCATCATTTATCCTTACTAGTTCCAAAATTATTTGTAAGTAACTGTCATTCATTCCTACTTGTTTCAAGTACGCAACTCTGAGAACAGAGACATTCTTTTGTTATTTTCACAGCAAATGCTCAATAAAAAAATAGAAATAAATAAAATGAAAATAAAATTACTGCTTGATAAACAGAAATAAAACTCAAATAAAAACAAAAAATGATTTTATTTAAAGCATAAATAAAATACACAAATACACCCTTATGATACTCGCTTACATTCACCAAATCACTAAACTAGCCTGATCTCCGATAACTCTAACTACCAGTAACCGTCCTGCCTTACACAATCTGCTAACCAAAAGTTTACATGAGAAGTAGTAAGTTATCCGTTTGCAATTAAACTCATGGAAGAATTTTTACCCATCGCTGAGGCTTCTGGTGGTGGACAACGAATCTTCGTTCCTATTGCTGTGGGTGGTGGAATTGTTGTCGAGAAACAAGCTGATCCCGGCCGCCTTTTTTACAGTGAGCCGGATGTCTTTGGAAGATTTCATTAGAGCCACAGCCTGGAAGGTTTATGAAATAATTAGGGAAAAACATTCAAAATAGTTAAGAGTTCAAAACTATTGGTTACATTTAATAAATTTATTCAGCATAGTTTCTTGTTCTAAGTAAAAATAATTTCAATAAACATAATAATAATAATAATAATAATAATAAAGTCAGCCGATTAATGAGCTTAAAATTGCTTACATAGTTACATTTGATAAGAGCAAAAATAATTTTAAAATAACTTTCTAGTCAATTAAGCATAAAAAATTGACTTAATCGACAACATGGCCATTAACCGTTGATTAATCAGTGCATCGCTAATTTTAACCTTTAAAAGTTAAGATTAAGGTCACTTTTTTTCTAGATGTTTGGTCCCTTTTCCCTAGGAAAAAACTAAACTTGTCAGGGAGCCCTAAATTGATTTTCAAAAAAAAAAAAAAAAAAAAAAAACGAATATCAGGACAAAAAGCAAAATATCAGAACAAAATGTTTTAAATCAGAAATATTAAGACAATTACGAAGTCTGCAACTTATAGCTATTTTCTGTATTTCAGATGCTGCACAAATCACAAAACTAAAACTTGGATGTAAATTTTCTGCACCGTAAAGCTTTGGTTGTCTTGTTTAAGCAATTAGGATTGTTCTGCAGAGCCTTCAAATTCTTTGAGGGCTTTTTTAATTTTTGTCAAAGGTAATGTTTCTCTTAAAATTAATTTAAACTTATTAGCTGTTAAACAATTATTACCAATCACAGCAAGAAAATGATTCAGTTTCTTGTTATTTTATGCATTTGTTCTACACATATTCAAGTTAGTTCTGTTAGCTGAAACATGTTTAAAAAATTTGGGCTTCTTTTTGCCCCTCTTACGACCTTATGTGTAAGTATTCTTGTACATCCTCTAAAACAGCTTGATCAACTTAGGCAAGACTGAGATTCTGTATGAGGATTATTGAAGGGGAATATGGGACAAAGTGAAATGTTTACGATGATTTTAGTGGCACCTATCCGATAATATTTTAACTGTGTAGCCAGTCAAAGAAAAGTTACCTCTGAAGATCAAAGCATTTGATACTACAAGCAATTTTTAAAAATTGACACTCACTGTGTAATATTTTATTGCAAGTCAAAAATAATTTTTGCTACTACTACATAAAGAATACTAATAAAATCCTTGTAACTGACATTTTATATTTTAAATTAGCTAGTTTACAGTCCTTCATTTAATAATTAACTTATTTACTCATTCATTCACTCATTTTCTTATTTGTTCGCTATTTTATTCGTTTATTTATTTTTGTCAATTATTAATTAATTCATTTATTCTTCCATTATCTATTCAGATATTCATTTATTTGTTTGTTTACTCATTTATTTGATTCATAATTTTTTAATAATCAAATTAAAATATTTTCCTAGGAAAATGCTTTATTTTTCACTTTGGTTCCATGGAAAAAAGAAGTGAAAAATTTTCATGGTATTTTCGAAGAGAGAAATTTACAGCCAAAAATTAAAATAATGTTTAGCTGCAAGTTTTATTTAAAAATACTTTGTTCTTTCTTTATGTACTGTCATTTTCAAAACAAGCTTCCAATTTGTTCATTTTTAAAACAGTAAGTTAATCATTTCAATTTGCCCCACACTCCCCGTACTAGCGTTTGGCCAAGAGCAAGAAGGGCAAAGTGTAGTACTTACGTCACTGAGCTTGAGGTCGTGGAAGCTGGTGCCGTTCATGTCCAGGATCTGGTCTCCGACCTGTAGACCAGCCTGGTCCGCTATGCCGCCCTCCTTCACGGTACACATGAAGATGCCCGGCATCTCGGGGGGTCCTTTGGCAATGCTGGAACAAGTTCCCAATCAATCACACAGCTGACAAAATTTTCATCTTATTTCTTATGTACCACATTTTCAGGAGTATGTGTCCCACCCATTGTAAGCGGCACGTCATAATATTGATATCGTAAAAACAAAATTTACCCGAGTTCTCACACCTAATGTGATGTAACAGAATCATCCGTACTCAAATTAGATTGATGCCTCAACTCTTTCCGGCTTAGAATTATTGTAGTTTTAGCTTGGCATCACTCACTGTCCAATCATATGCAAACCAGGCATTGGACATAAAAAGTGAATGATCAAAATCGTTCTCTCTCTTTCCTCACTAGTCCACCTGTTAGGAGTTAAGTCTGGTTAGAGTTGCAAGGGAGTTGGACTTTGTCCCTGTCCTATGGCCAGGGTTTCCTCATAGTTTATCCTTTGACATTATGTTTATTTTATTTCTTGAGAACCAATAAATAATTGGTAAGTTTTTAAACAGTCTCATTGATAAATTTGCCCTTTGGACACTGTAGCTATTTCTTCTACTGTGTAGTTAGCCTTTTGGCTTTCCCCTGCGTGACTAGCATAGAGTTATTAAATATTTGTTAAAGAGTGGAAAAATTCTACTGTATGTGCCGCAACCGTCTTAAGCTCTGCACCTGAAGTTCAACAATTTAAAAACAATATTAATAAGAAAACTGAAATGCATATAAAACATATTAAATAATCCGAAGGTGTTTTGAAATTAATATATAATTACTTATAATTTATGGCCTTACACCCTCAACCACAGATTTTTACAATTTTCGGATTGCCATCAAAAGTTTCAACACAGCGGATGTAACATCAAACCATCAAATGGATGTTATAAAAGTTACGAAATTAAACATTGAACTAAACACCAAATATACTGGCTTAAACTTCAGCAATTTAGTCCAAGATACAATGTTTAAAGCTGGAAAATCAGACTTATTCGCGAGATAATAGTTCTGAAAATTTTACCTGAGCAATGCTCAAAAATCTGAACATTTTCGCATTCTGCACCGACCACTTTCAAACTGGTTTTCTCATAAGCACTGTGGTGATTACACCCAAAAATTCAGTTTTTGCTGTATACACATCTTCTAGGTACTATCCATTCCATGTAAAAATTCTTAATGACTTTATTTATTGGAACCGTTTCAAATTTAGTGGGTGTTCCAGACATTCCCTACACACGCTTTAATTTAAATTCCTTTTCCCCCATTTAATTGCTTTTATTTTGAAACATGCTGACACACAAAAACATTAGCAAAACTTACCTGCACCCTAGGCTAGAATTTCCTGGGACATTTATTTCAATTTTCACTATGATGCTGTTTTCCAAAGAAGTCCCATTCACATGTGAATGCTGTTGAAAAAGGTGGGAAATAAAATATTAATATGGATATTCTTTTTAAACTGCAGGAAAAAATAAATAATTCTAAATCCTAACTCTAATAATTCTTAACAACACTTCATCACATTTTCAAAAAATCTGGTATGGACCCCACACTACTTCTTTTTACGTGTAAACTTCTTAGTAGTTGCCTTAGGTGTTAAAAAAGTGCTTGGAGTGAGTAAGGTAACAATTCAAATATTTACTCCCCTAATTTGCCACGAAACAATGCAAAAAATATTTTACAATGGTTAATTTTCTGAACATTGCTGATTTTAATATCATTCAGTGAATTTTTCGCAAAATATCGCCAATAGGGCCAAGTTGAACCCAAATTCAAAAAATATTTTTTTCGCCAAATTTGTCGCCAACTTGGCGATATGTCGCCAAGTTAGCGTCAAACACTTGGCGACCAAAAGCTTGGGGACATATCGCCAAGTGGTCGCAGCAGTTCATATCACTTGAGTCTGCATTGAAATTAACACTGATTTACCCCCAAGAATGAGTAAAACACCTGCTTGGGAAAATTCGAATGCAACCACAAGGGGAGGTGCACAACTAGACCATTGTCAGAGACTACATACCAAGCTAGACGCTTCTACGGCATAGTTTTTGAGTTATGCGACACACATACCCACATACGTACATACAGACGTCACGAGAAAGCTCGTCGTAATTAACTCGGGGGTGGTTGAAAAGGATTTTTTGACTGCTTATGTTGGTAGGTACATATGCACGTGCTGACAGGTCGAAAAAACTACTTAACATTCATTCGGGGGTGAGCAAAATAAATATTTAGACTCTAATTTGAGTGATTTTTTTTTCGCGATCACAACACTTCCTTTACTACGTAAAAGGAAGTAAAACTAAATAAATATAAATAGTAATATAATAATAAAAACACTTTTTGATAATACTGTACTTACAAGAGAATGTGCATCGGTTTTTCTCCAATCATTTTTTGTGAACTTCGGTACTTATTAACTCGACCGCAGTGACAGATGTGACGGTTAAAACAGTTTCAGCGATATATTTGGCGGTTTTTTTAGCGGTTGTTGTTTGCACACACATGCTGTTGTCTACAATTCCCAAAAAAACCAACCAAAAAAACTGCCAAATCTGTTTCAAGAGCCAAAACTGCAACTGCGCAGTGGAGTTAATATGTAAGTACTTGAACTTCTTTCATTTAAATGGGAATTGCTTTTAATGTTTATTAAGTTCCTTTTCCTTATACATCATAAATCAATATTCTTAAATGTGTCTTTATTTCAAAGTATTTATATACTTATGACAGTTGTCTGATCTTGAATCAAACTTCAATCAAAATCTTTTAATAAATTTATTTTTGGAGGAAAAAAAAAAGTCTGATTACTATTTACATTAATTGCAAATTTATTCTTCTTTCACCAGATTAACTTTCTCAATTTCATTTAGCTATCCTAATTTTGTTCACTATTATCAGCTTTATTTTGCTCATTTTTTTCACTTTTATAAATATTTGCTTCATAATTAAAGCCCTTGGAGGATGAAGGGGCTATGTTACATTTTAAAAAATAAACACTCTGGACAAGGGTAAGCAATGGATACAAATGAGCAAATAAAACTTAGTATATCAAGAAGTAGATGTCACTAGACCAATTTCATACGCACACTAACGACAAAACCAGAAAACAAAAAAGTTGCAGCAGTAAAAGTTTGAACTTGAATTACTCGCAATTTCTGTTTTGTCTCATATCGCCTTCATCCCCCAAGCCCTTCAATTGTATTTGTACTTAATATATTTAAAATTTATTACTAAATGAAAATAAATATTTTCCTTGTGACGCTTTCTTAAAAATGAAATGTCTCCTTTACTCTGTTTCAGAAGTTAGACATCAATATGACGAAAACCACCTTAAGTTCAAAGCAATTAACGGGACAGCAGCCATTACACAATGAAGCTCTGTCAGCCTAGCTTAAAAAGCCTGCCTATAATATAAAATAGAGTCTATTTCAGAAGTTGGATTTGTCTATGTGATGAAAACGTCTTAAAGTTTACTGCTAATCGGACACAATTACATACTATAAAGTTCTGCCTGCCTAGCGTAAAGAAACGGCCTATATTTTAAGATAAGATCTATGATATAAGTTGGGCTTAGGGCACATCTATATGATTGATACTTTCCAAACTTCAATGGAACTAAGAGGGCACAAGTATACACCATAAATTCTGGCAGGCTATTTTAAAGAAATCTACCTATTTTGTAGAAAAAATGGTAATTTTTTTCAATGTTTAGAATGACCTTTGGTTGGCCATTAAAAGCTGCTTTAGTGTTGTTTGGAGTATTTTTTTTTTTTTTTTTTTTGCTACTTGAAATAAGTACTTTGTTTTGCGAATTTTTAATTATTTCTGCATTCTGTGGCAAACACAACCACTGGAGTATCAAATGCTATTTTTGTAGATTGCACTGAGTAGAATAGAAAGTGCGATACTCACAGCTACTTGATCTGAACAAATAAGAGAAGGTGGCGGTTCTACAATCTTCCAAGTCACAGGATCTTTATCACGTCTATATATTTGAAAGAAAACAAAAATCAGTGTTGGGTGAAAAGAATGAACAAATTCAGCTTTAATATCTATTCAATATTTGGATTAAAATGAGTTGATACCTGATTTTTACGAATAATTGACTTATTAGGCTATTGAAGCTTGTTCAATCCTTTTGCAAAGGTGGGACATTTTTACACATATATTTGCACTTTATTCTTGTTTTATTTAAATTAATGTTTTTACGGGTGTGACCATAGGGTAACGTCCACAACACAAGATAAATCATTACTTTTAAAGTACAAGAAAACATTTTAGAAAATTGATGCTTCAAATTATGATGCATGCTTGTTCCTTATACTCAAATGTATAAACATTAAAAGCCACAGTTTAAAATTCATTTTTTTTTCATAAAAATGTCTGTTTTGTGCAAATGAATTAAACAAGCTACAATTTAAAACTTTCTTTTTTTTAACATGCAATTTTTTTTCTCTGATTCTTTCTCTCTGTTTCATTTTTTTTTCTGCTGCTTAAAAAGGAAGTGTTGGCAACTCTTTTGGCTTGGGCTGTAAAGCCTAGATAATCCCCACTTTTAAAAGTGATGGATAAACCTAGCTTCAAACGGTTAAAGTGGGCTTTAACCGACTAGGATTGGTTGGACCCAGTTATAACTGGTTAAAGAGAGGAGCATTAAACTTTTCAAGCTTTAGCTTTAAAGCCTTGCTAATCCCCGTTTTAACTGGTTAGAGCTAGGTTTACCCATCATTCTTACTTCAACCAAAACACATACATGATTATAAAAAATGAGTAAGGCAAAATTTTTACTTACTCTTTAACTGGAAGAATTCCAACTCCTATATAGTAAAAATAAAAGAAGCAAACATGATTAGACTAGCTATTAATGAAAATATATGAGTAGTTTATTACATTTCTTATTGTTACGTTCGAATTTAACAAATAATTAGAATTAAAATGATACCTTCTAACGATAGTTTTACACTTAAAGATAACTATAAACATTTAAAAATTGAAAATAACCAAACACGTCAGGTGGGAAAAAATTATATTCAGTGTTTTGACTCTCCTGAAAAGTACCAATATTCACATTCGTAATTTTAGCATGGTGCCGACGATGTGTTGAAAAAAATTTGGCATTTCAAAACACAGGGTGTGGGAGAAACAGTGGCGTAACTTCAAATTTTTGCCCCCCCCCCAACCCCCAAATCTAATTTTGGGCCCCTCCTAAAAATCCCAGTAATCTACACGTTTCTGCAATCATGGGCAATGCGATGTCGAAAAACTGGGGGGATACGAATTTGCGTCTCCCCCTCCCCCCCTTCAAAAAAAAAAACTGCATTCACATTTAAAAGTCTCAAGAATAAAAGAAAAAAAATGTTTTTACTTTTGAAGCATAAAAGAAATGCTTCAGCAGATATGTTTCGAAAAATTAAATCACCCTTGCATTTAGAAGTTCAACAACAGATGAAGAGATACAGATACAGATCGTGAGAAAATAATTGCGTTAGAGCTACGCTCTTTTTCGCTGTTGGAGTGAGAGAGAGAACATGATTGAGCTGACATGAAACAAATGTAAGGACTGGATAAAATGTATGTGCAAAATTACTATAGAATAACAAAGTGTAGGAAATGGCAGAGCGAGGGACCTGCCCCAAGCTCTGTACTCATATCGAGGCCGGAAGTGGGCAAGGAAGAGACCTAATGTTAGCGCCAATCCTAACATGGTAGGGGTCTTATGGAGCGCCTAACCAGCAAGCCTTTTCTTGCCGGTCGGGAAGGAGAGAGAACAACAAATGAAGAAACAAAAAATATTTTTTTATCATCTTTCATCGTAGTAAATACCTGGAAATAAGCTCTGTAAATTTCAGCTATTAATTTATTTACTATGTACAATAGTGTATTGATTTTCGTGAAAGTTTCACTTATATTTTCAAAGATATTAGCATTTCTTTCAAAAATATCAATTGCGTTCGCATGTTTTTGCCTTAGAACTTGCCGAGTTTTCCGTCAAATTTGACCAAACGTTCAGAAAACTGGTAAGCATACAAAGAGTTATCACACTAAAATTGGAAATAAAATTTTTTAAAATTTGATGAAATATGAATACTTAAAGCAATTAATTTCTCACTGCTCATGCGCGAAACATAGCAATTTATAACTTAAAAAATGTAACTCAAATAAATGTGGCAATTTATAAAAAAAAAGCTGTTGTATAAAAGCTTAAAAATGCATCAGTGACCTAATGAGCCACATTTTAAATGTTCTCAGATTGGCGACGAATCGTAAGGGATCATTCACAAATTTGCAACTCTTAGCTGCAATTGTTCAGTGTGAATCGTGATAAAAGTTGATTATTTATGTATATTTTTGTATGTCATTTTAGATAACGTAAGGGAAGGGGGTCAAAAGTTCTTCCGGCGATTTTTCAATATTGAAGTTCCTAAAACGCAATTTTAGACGATCTTCGGTAATTTTCAAGAGACAGGATTTTGAGTTTCTGTGCTACGGAAATTTTCGAAATAAAAACTCCAAAAAAGCGGCTCTTTCCGGCATTTTTTTTAGAAATTATTTTTTTAATAAATCTAATTACACAGAGCCTCAGATACTGTCGTCCCCGTTTAATCGGGTAACGGATAAACGAACACCCCGCTTATACGAATAAAATATCTCGGAACCGATGCCATAGACGTAATGTTAAAGATCCCCATTCGAAAACCCCGTTTAATCGAATAATATTTTTTAGAACCGACAGTATTCGTTTAAGCGGGGCCGACAGTATTTCTAAATATTTTAAGATTGCATTTCTTTTTAAACATTACTGAGAAAAACGTAATTTTTCTTTGTTTATCAGTTCTACTTTCTCGTCCCTTTCCTTCTTTTACACTTATGACTTCACACACTCCAGGGTCCCCCGTACCTACCACAACTCGTGGTTTAACAGGGGACAAAAAGAACAGAGCGCTGAAGAGCGCTCTGTTCTTTTTGAACCAGAACCAAGGGTCGAGCAAACCCTTGGCCCAGCATCCCCAGAGGTATCGTTTCACTTGGAGGACTTTGTGACCACGACATTTTTAACGTCCCCCAGCCACCATTAATCAAGATGGTGGATCTTTGATTGGCTGGGATCGAACCCGGGTCCCTCCGGTCACGAGTCCGACGCCTTACCGATCGGGCCACCACACTTATGACTGAAAGTCCCCTGCTCTTTTACGCCACTAAAATGAACTTTGTGGCAACATTTTGTAAAAATGGGGAGTGAAACCCTCATGATGACGGTCATGTTCAAAACATGACGTGCAGGAGCCCGGGTCATAACACTGACATCGACGTCCTACACTTCACGTCTTTTAAGGTCTTGAGGGGGGGGGGGGGTCTTTTAGATTTGCGATACGATAAATCCGTCACTGCATCCAGATTTTGCTACTAAAAGTCGGGGTGTCAACTAGGGATGCCCGATTAATCGGCAGCACCGATTAATTGGCCATAATCGGCCACTTTGCCGATTATTAATAATCGGCAAAATCGGGAAATTTTTTTTTTAAATTTTATTCTTAAATTAAACCTTTACTAAGAAACTGCGATGAATCATTTTATTAACAGTAATAATAATCCTCACAGTTGATATAAAGTTTTTAATAAATTAATTCTTCTACTTTGAATAAATATACATAGACAATGTTGCAACATTTTTCATGTGGCGAAAGTTTCCTCCTTAGTACAGTGTTTTAGATAATCTCTAATTTTCACAAAGAATAAAAGTCTTGAATTAAATTACTACTAATTACTAAAAAATTTAAATTAAAAGTACTCCTAAATTGGAGTACAGACTCCCTTCCCCTTTTTCTGAATTTTTATGTCCAATTAACATAATTAACAATGTATTAATGTAATGTTATTGACAATAATATGAAAATTGGTTCTAAAAAATTTTATAAAATATTGAAATTATTTTGTGAAAATTGGGAAAATGGAAAAAAAATCTTCTCTTGGAAATAGATTACTTACTATTTCTAAACTCGGAATTGTATGAGAGAAAAAAAGGTGGTAAAATTGGTCGTGTTAAAAACAATCATCCTTATCATTAATCGGCTGAGCCGATTATCAACAACCGATTAATCGGTAATCGGCCAATTTGTTTATCGGTGCATTCCTAGTGTCGACTAAAGCGCGAGATCGACTTATACGTGAGTAGATACGGTGATGGAGCACTATTATTGCCAGAGAAAGTGTGGTGGTAAATGTGGAAGTTATTCTGCCACATCTTGTACTTTTCGTTCTGTATAAAGTGAAGGAAACAGTTAGAAAACATATTAAATGCAGATCATATTATTAGGAAACAATTATTCTTCAGTTCTTAATTTCAAAACTCATTGGAACTTACTTTTAATTTTCAGAACTATTCCAGGGCAGGTTTTTAACAGACTAAGAACTTCCATGTGAATGGCTCGATGGATGCTGAAGCCATTTATTCGAACGATCTGATCCCCCACCTGAAAAACAAAAGACTTTTAAGGCAACAGCAGAAGCAAATTAAATAGATTCAAAACACTGAAGGGCCTGTCACTTGGCGGGGACAATCAAATGCTATAATTTCGCCGACATTTAGTGATAGACATTTAGTAATAGACACTTAGTAATAGACTTTAGTAATAGACTTGTTCAATTTTCACTGAACAGGAGAAAGTACATCTTTTAATCTTTACATTTCATACAAAGATACTCCTGACAGTTATTCTTTTATTAAATATTAGGGGGGTCGGAAAGTAATGTCGCTTTTTTCAAACAAATAATTTGTTATAATTGCAGTTAAAATCAAAGTAAACAAAGCACAAATTTGGCAGAAAGTACAGCAAATAGCTATTTCAAGGCTACAATGGAGCCTTTCCTCAGTGCAAAAAGCGCAGCACATGACATGAAAGCTGTAAAAGAATTTCGTACGAAACTTATTTGATCATTTTTCATTTAAATCTTTTTTTTTTAATCAACGATGTAATTATCTTCGCTGTCAAGGGCCTTCTGCCATCTAGTAGCTAATTTTAAATAACGAACAGATTGAAAAAAAAAAAAATTTAGGGCAAAATATTTTGAAGTGAAGATCTTGGATATTATAAGTCATAAAAAAATGTTAATTTACAAAATTTTCTGCAGAATGAAAAATATTAGTTAAAGAAATTTGCAGCAAAAAATATTCATTTATTTCATTAAAAAGCAATTTCCATTGTTGGCGGTTCATTTCTGAATTTCTACTAGTAGTTGAAGGCAAAGCAATGGTTCCTCAACTCATATGCCATAGTGAGCCATCACTAAACAAGATCGCTTACCAAAGATTTTATTGAAAGTTTGAAACTGGACATTATTTTTTTAAACTTGAGAGAGTTATAAAGAATAATAATAAAAATAGTGTGCAGATTTGTAATGTGGAGTCCGAAATGGAACCTGTTCTGAAAATTTAGAAAAAGGAAATTGCTGCTGAAAATAAGAAAAAAAAAGTTATCTGTAAGTTTTAAAAAAAGATGTTTCCCAAATAATTTCCGTCTTCCTGACATTTTGCCTTGTGGTGTAGCATAGAAAAAGCGTTTGTCAGAATATGAAACTAAATCTGGGAAAGGGTGAAATCAGCAGCCAGTTTTTTCTTTGGGGAAGATGGGGGGAAGAACAGAAAAGCAGTAAGAACATAATGGTTAAGCTAAGAACTTTGACCCCGTTTTTTGCCCCATCTCTATGCAAATCACCAATTGAATTTTGTTTCAAGGAAAAAAAAAAAAAAGGAACTACCAAGTATCCTTGGAACAGGAGCACATGTTTTTTTTTTTTTTTTCCTTTTGAAACTTGTAAACAAGTGCTTCTAAAAGGCTTTGTTTTGTGAATGAGCCAAAGTTGAAACACTTTTTTTTAATGGTTGAATGACAGATTTTCTTTTTTTTTTCCCCAAAATTCCATTTATTTTCAGGTAAGGAAAAGAATTCATACTTTTCAAAAATTTTATTTATCAAAAATAGATTTTTCTAAAGCACATTTCAAGAAAGGTTTAAAAAAGTGACAAAAAGTTACCGAAATTTTAAAAGGTGAGAAAGGTGACCGAGTCCTCGCCCTGGCATATACAAGTCGAATTTTCAAGTTTTTGTGTTAGAGAGAGTGTTTTAGTGATCGGAAGAAAAGGCAATCCGACTGCTTCACCCATAACATTCACCTGACATTACAGCGTCTGATTTCCCTTTATTGCGATCTATATATTAAAAAAAAAAAACTTGCAAATTCGTCTTATATCCAAGATGCCATTTCAAGATATTTTGCTCCAAAAATCATTTTTTTCCAAACAATTTTTTCTTTACCTATAATTATAATATTATTTGTTTTTTACCTTTTTAATAATTTTTTTACACAAAATATAGGTAAAGATAGGTAAAGGACGCTATTCTAGCAGGCGAAGTAACTGTTGCTTTATTATAAAACACTCACCCTTAAACCTTGTTTTTGAGCAATGGATCCAGGAACTATTTCTGAGACGAAAACTCCAGTACCATGTTCCCAACCTAGAAAAGAAGGAAGCACTTGAAATCTTTCTCAGATATTGCACGTATGTTTCCTTCCTTTAAGATTGAATAAGTGATGATCATCAATAAAATATTTTAATTCATAGCATTGCAGTGTGCCAAATTTCTAATTAGACAGCATTGGCTCGCCATACCCCCAAAAGAAGGACATGCTTCCATTCAATGCAATCAATCATCTCATTCCAGTCACATCAAGCGGGGAGGGGACTAAATTTTACCCATGCAATCTGTAAAAAGAGCCACTGAGATTTAGGAAATAAATAAAACATACTTGGTTTTTTGGGTGTCCTTATAGTATCCTTGTAACATTCAAAATACGAGTCATTCAGGGGTAAAGTTGATCAAGGACAAAATTATTTCTGATTGAAAATTGTTGGGGATCAATGAAGTATGACACTTTGCGCCAAAGAGGAAAGGGGAGGGTGAACAAAAATATTGAAAAAAAAAGTGACATCCTTAGAGACCCGGTCCTAAAGAATAATCCCGTTAATGCAAAAACATTTTCAAAAAACGCATCATTAAGCTTTTAACAACGCGAAATGAAAATAAAATGCAGACAAAAAATTATAATATTTCCAAAGAAAAATTGGAGCAATTGACAATTGCAATTATAACACATCAGAGATTGAAGAAGTTCCAAAAACGCAAAGAATATCTTTCAGACACTATAAAAATCTATGAACTTGTCAAGGACGACTTTTCAGCTAACATGTAAACAATATTGGGAAAAGGATTTTAAGACAGAAGGATTTTTTCAGAACAAGATGTGTTCCTGAAATTGTGTAAGTTATACATTTATAGGCATCATGAAATCAGTATGTTTGTGGAGAGGTTATACAACAAATTACTACACCGGGTAATACCGGCCCCAGAAACACCATTGAGTTGGTTTCCCTGCTGTGATACTTCTTCGACAAAGAAGCTACTTTTACAGAATTAAATAGTGTGAACTAGCTTATTAATCGGAGTTGCCCGCGTGCACATAAATACAACATAGTAGTTCAAATAGTGTTGAATACAAATAATTGTAGCAGTAATTGTTTTTAACTTATTTAATGCTGAAATGAAATAGATGAGCCTTAAATGATTCATTGTTAATCGTCATCTTTGTTGGAAAATACTCATATTTAAATGTGTTAAATTTCATCAATTTGTACGCTTAAAGGCTTATCTCTATTACTCTATCTATTCAAAATTGAAAGAAAATTGCCATTTTGAGACAAAAAATTTGAATTTTGAGCTTTTTGGATTTTTTTAAAATTTCAAAACCCCGCCTATGTGAATTCATAGTGCATCAAGGAACCTCTGTGCTAAGTTTGATGAAAATCCGACGAAAACTGCGGATTTGTACAAGGAACAAACATACAAATATACATACATACATACATTTATATATATATATATATAGATTTATTACTTTTTAAAACTGTGCCTCAGAACCAGACTAACGTAAGTCCATTTTTGCAACTTTTCAGGAGAAGGGAAAATCGATTGTCGGATGCCTGCAAAGAATGGGACTCGCGCTCTTTTAATGTTGCTAAATAATTAGAAGGAATTTGTTTTGTAGAACACTGTTCTCATAGGTCGATGCAGAATAAGATTCTACATACAAAACACTAATAAACTGAAAATGGCTATTTTTGGACTTACGTCCTTCTGGTTCTGAGGTACAGATAAAGTTATCTTTGAATATTTTCGCTATTTTTTTATGAAAAACTTTATTTTGCATGCAAATTATTTCGTTTTGAAATCCGATAACCGTACGAGTTAAGGCAAGTTCCACTTCCTGTCAACTGCGCAAACAGTTTTTAAGCGAGTGGTATTTGCGAAATATGGAGATCTTTATGTGCGATTGTTCTGGATTTGCTTATGTTGGTTTTGAGTCAAGCTGCGCACCATTCTTCAGCTACTGCAATTGAACTTGCGGTAGATAATACTTGCATTGGAAAATTCGCAAAAAAGAAATTACCGTTTCTACATAATTAGTAAAACTATTGTTAAAATATATGAAGAAAAAAAAAGCGATTGTCGTTTAGTGCCATTTTAAATCCCACAACGGCCTCATCAGAAAACAAGCTATTCCAAAAAAATTTATCGCATAAAAATTCCCATTGCAAAATCTACGGTAAGAAATGAATTCTTAATAACAACTGAAATGAATAATAAAAATAAAATGTAAAACATGTTTTTTTAAATCTAAAGACTATTTCTATCAGTTTGATTCGCACTAAAAAGTATGAAATAAAATACGTATTTGATTTCTTGATTAACACAAAAATTTCAGTTGATCACATATACAATTAGAATGACGCTAAAGCAACTAATGAAATTTAAAGTTATTCCTAATTGTTGATGCATGCTTTTATAACTTATGATTAAGCCTTATTATTTACACATGCTTCTCACATTTACAATATTAAGTAAAAATTAGGTTAACTGGGAGCTCTTACTACAGTTGGGGCAAACCTAACCCGGCAGCATTGTGAAGGCTACAGTGCAAACAATGAACTGTTGTTTTTACAGTATAATCCTGGCAGCCGAGGTTCCAATTTAAAACTGTAAAATGCACAGTAATAAACCCCAAAACTAGCAATTTTAGTTTCTTACTGTAAAGTTAGCAATTTTACAGTTTACTGCCGTAAAAGTTGACTGTATTGTTACAAATCTTGTAAATAGTTGTTGTTTTTCCTGCCTTGCACCATTTCACTAGTTTTGGTTTTATCTGGCGACATGTTGCAAAAGTATCTGAAGATATCACTTTTACAATTGGTATACCGACCCCGTGACATTTTTCAGTTTTTGCACTTCTCCTACATTTAATAAGCATGAAGACATTTTCACTCGGAGTTGTAATATCGTGGGTTTTTCTTTTTATCACCAGAATTTTCTTGAATGGATTATTTAAGTTTGTGAATGAATCGAACACTCCGGATTTTGCTAGAATGTTGTAGAAATTTCCTTCCGAGTATAAATAGCTGTCCAACTGCCTTGAACACAGTCAGTTTTTCTCAGATTTGATTTCTGAGAGGCTCGTTTTATTCGCTTGGACGAATATTTGTTTTGCTTTTGTAATTTCTGAATTACTGTTCACGTTAGATACGTGGTGCTGAGTTACTGTTGAGAGTACAATGTACTGTTTGCTACCTAATTGCTGGATGTCTAGCAATTGTTTCCTGCTCCTATTGTAAATAAGTGTACATGCCGGCCACCTCGTCTAGTGGTCAGCGACGTCTGACCGTGATGCGGTGGCCCCGGGTTCGAGTCCCGGCTGGGGCATGGGCGTACTTTCTCTCTCTCTCCTGTCATTGTCCTTTCTGTGTGTGCGTGAAAGTGAGTTATGAATGGATGCCTACCCTATGAACGGGTCCTTATGGCATGTGTGTTGAGCTTAAATCGGTCTTCCACCTAAATGGTGCTCTTAAAAACGGAAGCCGTATCTTTCCTGCCTTAAATCGAGCAGATTTCATCTACTCGAGCTCGGATACCCGAGTGGTATTAGAAACAACAACAACATAAGTGTACATATTTGTAAAGAAATTTATAGTTACTTCCTCAAGATTGGAATGCTCATTTAAAGAAAGTTGAAGGTGCTACGGACTCTCTTTACAGTATTATACTGTAAAAACAATGGTATAATACTGGCAGCAGAGGTTCCAGTTTAAAACTGTAAAATGCATGGTAATAAACTGTAAAATTAGCAGTTTTAGTTTATTACTGTAAAATTAGCAGTTTTAGTTTATTACTGTAAAATTAGCAGTTTTAGTTTATTACTGTAAAATTAGCAGTTTTACAGTTTATTACTGTAAAATTAGCAATTTTTAGTTTATTACAAAAAAAAAATTAGCTGAATTATACTGTAAAAACAACATTCATTTTTTAGTGTATGCAGATCCTAGTTCCTAGTCACAGCATTATGACGCTGCCAGGTATGGAAGTTGTTTTCATGACATCGTTTGAGTTTCACAAAAGTTTTTAAAACTTTTGAAACGATGTCGCATGCATTTTTGAAATGATTTCATAGTTGACTATGCAGTTTAAAAAATATATTATTTAATATCAGATTATTTTTCTTTTATTGCCTTCAACTTACAAAAATATTTGGGGGTACAATTGGAGACATCACACTTGTAATGATATTTTGTGCTTTAAATTAAACATGAGTAAAATTGTGAAGTTTTGAAGCTTGTTCTTTAAATTTTTGTTCGTAGGAGTGAAATTTTAAAGCAGTAGTTTTCATTTATTATATAGTATATTCGTTTATATATTATATATTCTTTTACATATTATAGTAATATTATTATATAAATATTTCGTTGTACTCTATACTTCGCAGCAGTTTAACTTGACAGTGACGTCACTACGGGCGGAGCCAACAGCGTGACGTTAGCCTATGAAAAACGAGCTAGATAAAACGTCACAGCCTACTTGGCGAATTAGAGGAGACCGCTGACTGCTTGTGAGCTCTTATTGGCTCCGCCCGTAGTGACGTCACTGCCAAGTTAAACTGCTGCGAAGTATAGTCCCTTGAAAGAAGTGGCGAAAAAACGATGCCGATGTTTTCGAAATATCGATGTTTTATCATTGATGTTCAAAAATCGATGCTTTTTCCGAACATTAATGTTTTCCGCTCGATGTTTTTTTAAGGCTGATGTTTTATTTTCGAACATAATTCGAGTGTACAGTTCTTCCATCGTTGGAAATAAGTATTACTAGATCAAACACTTATTGTGCATTATATTTCCTTTCTTCTTCTTTACTTATCTTTTCTCTCTCTCTCTCTTTTGTGTGTGTATGTTATCAGTTTTATTTTCTGATTGATTCGGATTGATTATATAATTACTTTCAATTTTTGTACTTTTCAGGTGGAAATTTAAAATGTGTTACATCACGAAATTATTCCAATTAATTTGTATTGATGCTCCTATTTTTTTTCCTATTTTGATTTTTCTATTTTCAATGTATAAGTTATTTATCAAATTATATTACTTAATTATCTACTTTCATTATTTATTATTAGCTTTTATTTATCAGTTCAAACATCTTCTTAACTAATAAATTAATTATTGTAATTTTAGTTACAGCATTCAAACATTTTTCAGAGTTTATATGCAGGAATATACATTAAAAAGTTCGATATTTTAGGACATCGATGTTTCGATACATCGGTCTTTTTGGCTCGATGTATCGGTACCATCGATGTTTTGAAACATCGAAGTCGCACAAAATAAGGAAAACCGACCATTGGCGCACCCAGATTTGTTTTCTGGGTGGGGCTAAGTGACCCTCCTTCCGAAAAATTTCGAATTTGAAGTCCCAGAAAAAAAACAGCGGTTATTTTTTAATGAAATTAAAATGTGAGCCGGGGGCTATTGCTCAGCGAATTTCCAAAAGTCTAAAAAACGCAATTTAATGCATTTTAGTTTTATCAAGGGGGTTCCTTTTCATGCCTCTGTGAGGGGCTTAAGCCCCTTATAGTGCGCCTTTGGGTGCGCCAGTGGAACTGACCACTACTGTCTAAAAAATTTTCGTGCGACCTCCGCTGCATCTGCGCACGCGCTAAGTCTCTTCGGACTTTCTCGAAATTGGGGGGGAAAAGCAACGAGGAAGTAGAAAGCGAACAAAAGCTGAAGGCATCGGGTAGTGCGCATCCTAAACCTATCACCCCTTTTTCAGATGGAAGCGTCCGTGGCTCCCAGGCGCACAATACGCAAGCAGACAGTACTTGAAACTCTTTATCGTATCACGTAATTAATAATAATAATAATAATAATAAAATGGTTACCTCCTCTGATGGAGAAGCCGAGGGGGGCGCTGCCTCTCCTCCTCAGGGTGATCACTTTGACTATGCTTGCGGCGTACTGCTCCATCGTCGAGTAGTCCCTCCGGTTGTAGCCATTCTGGGAAGGGTTGGCGACGAAACTGCACAAGGAAGAAGAAAACCATTAATGACTGAAGGATGGTGCAACATTTTTATATATTAAGCAGATCAAATGGGTCATGCATAATCTTTATTTAGTGCCTACAACCAAACTGAGCCACATAATAATGTAACGCATTTCACTTAAGCAAAAGTTGATGCTATTGGGAAATTTTCCCGTTTTTTAAAAATATTTTTTCCCAAAAGAGCACGGTCTAAACTTGGGGGGAATTACTTTTTTCCTGAATTTCGACTCACTTTCTTTCTCAAAAAAAAAAAAACCAAACTCTCAGTCGCTCTCTCCTTTCCACTCCTGACTTCACAAATGGAACAAAGGATTCTAAGCAAGGCCCCTTCATAGACGAGCCGCCTTTTTGGGCAGGATTTTTAGTGTTGCGAAGTTGAGGAAACCAGAGATCTAAAAATGGCTGAAGCGGCGGTCTGACCACCAAACTTTCTCCGCTTGTGAGGTCATACGAGACCTCGCTTTTTTTAGAAATTGGACATATATAAAATTTTTCAAAAAGTTATCTGTTGAGAAAATCAAAATATTTTCTCCTCCCATATTATTTCAATGATTAAAAGTAGCACTTTTGATTGAAGGAAACATCCACATTATAAATCTTATAATTTGACTAATATGGTTTTAAAGAAAGGAAAGAAAAAATAAAAACTGACACACCAAGCAACAAAATGAAATGTATGTAAAACAACTAACAAAAATAGTATTCAATAACGAAACATATATACAAACACAAACGAATAATCTATATACATAAATGACTACTTTTGTATGGATGTATGTCCGGGGTTATCTTCCAAACTACTGAACCGATTTTAACCATTTTTTCACCGTAGATAGCTACAGTAACAGGGATCAGGATAAGCTATAATTTATTTCTAAAAACCTTAGTTTAAAAAAGTTATTATGGAAAGTAGTAAATTTCATGTCATTTCCCCATTAAATGATTAAATTTTCAACCCATTGTTGCAAAATTTGGTTGCCTCGCAACAACAATATTAATAGTAATCATGATGAAAATTTTGAACCAAGGCTTCTCTGGAGTAAGTATGAAATTTATTGTTTTCTCAGGATTTTTATATTCATCTATGCCAATAATCGCTAACGGGGTAAATAAAAAGAATTGATTTTGGCTAGAAAATAGAAAGTGTTTATAGTCAAAAAATTTTCTTAATCACATAAGGTATTTTCACTAGAGTCGCTATGTAGGGACCTTAGTTTTCACCATTTGGGCTTAAACATATTAGCAGAAAAGCCTTTTTTTAACCTATTCTGGGAGCTGCATGGTTTAAGTTTAATACAGCCTGCATTCATGGGCACTGTAATTAGGCCAAAAAGGGAAAATCTAAATTTCCAATTTCTGAAAAAATGACACGAATTTTGACTATTTTAATTTTTGACTATTTTTTCTTAATGCCAAGAAAATGCTCAGCACTAGATTCTACTACACCACAGATGGGAAACACAGTTGCTTGGAGCGGGCTAATGATTTGTATTTAGGGTGTATAATACTGTTTTTTTTTTTTTTTTTTTAGTTTATCGCAAACAGAAAAAACAGCCATTGTTTACAGAAGTAGCCATTTATGTATATAGATTAGCATTTAATGTTTAAAAATTTATAAATGAGTTTCACTATAGCAACCTACCCGGCACAAACCCGGGCAGTGCCGGGTACCCGGCTAGTATACTAATATTTGTTTATTTTTAGCGCTGCTGGATCGAGTATCATCTACTACACTGCAAAAAATTAACTGTTGTTTTTACAGTATAATACTGGAAACGGAGGTTCAATATAAAACTAAAATGCACAGTAATAAACTGCAAAATTAGCAATTTTACATACCGTAAAACTAGCTGTATTGTACTGTAAAAACAACAGTATAATACTGGCAGCTGAGGTTCCCGTTTAAAACTGTAAAATGCACAGTAATAAACTGTAAAATTAGCAATTTTACAGTTTATTACTCTAAAATGAGCAATTTTAGTTCGCAAGTTGAGTACTATAAAATTAGCTTTATTATACTGTAAAAAAATTTGTTTTTTTTTTTCAGTGTAACACATACTAATAAAATTAACTATTAACGTTCGCTTTTCTTTTTTTCAACCCTGCCTGAACGTGTTTTAAACTACTAGATCACATGGGGTCGTTTCAAAATGATTAGAACGATTTTAACGAATTTCTATTTACAAATTGTGTGTTGTTGACACTAATGACGTAGATGTGAATGCCTGGGAGCCAACATTCCTTCCCACAATTCTCAAGTGCAGGAAACCACCATACTCATAATTATTAAGCTGTTGAAAAAAAAGTAAATAAAGGAAAGTTTCCGCCCCCAAAAACGTTCATTGCTTTATAAATGAATTTTAAATAGAACGGAGAAGCGTATATCTATACATAATCTCAAAATCGCCACCGACACTTTAAGAACAATTATCAAGATCATTACTAGAAGATTATATGGAGCAGCTATACGCTTCGGCAATTTCACACTTTCGTTGCCAGCTTAGACAAAAGAAAAGACACGCTGTGGGAAAGACAGCTTCCAAAGTGAAAAGAAAAGAGAAAATAAAAAAAAAGACAAAGGGTGTGCGGATAATGACAAGGATGTAAAAAAAATCCAGTTTAAATAAGTTTATTGTACTGTAAAATCGTTTAAAAAGTAATGATTTTCGTTTTACAAGTCTGAAAGTATTTCCTGGAATGAAATAGATCATAAATTGCGGTGTCAGCTTAGGTGTATTTAAGATCGGAAAGCAAAACTTTGATGCATTTTTCCTCCTTTTTCAGAAATTGTCCGAGAAAACATATTTATGCCTATTTCGCAAATAGTGTCACTTACGTCTAAATTTATTTTTTTTTCTTAATGTAATTTTTGAGTTTTCTTGAAACTGTTACAGAAAATTAAAAAAAGTTTTTGTTGTTCTACGAAATGTTCTAGCGATCGGAAGAGAGGGAAATCCACTGCTTCCCCCAGAATATTCACCTGACATTGCACCATCTGGTTTCCCTTTATCGGGATCTATATCAGAAAAAAAACTTGAAAATGCGGCTTGTATCTAAGATGCCATTTCAAGATATTTTACTCCAAAAAAATAACAAAAAAAAATCTATCAGGGATTTAAAATCTACTACACTGCAAAAAATGAACTGTTGTTTTTACAGTATAATACTGGCAGCCGAGGTTCCAACTTGAAACTGTAAAATGCACAGTAATAAACTCTAAAACTAGCACTTTTACAGTTGCTTACTGCAAAGTTAGAAATTTTACAGTTTATCGCCGTAAAATTTAGCTGTATTTTCTGTAAAAACAACAATATAATACTGGCAGCCAATGTAAAACTTGAAAATTCACGGTAATAAACTGTAAAATTAGCGGTTTTACAGTTTATTACGGTAAAATGAGCAATTTTACAGTTTAGTACTGTAAAATGAGCAATTTAACAGTTTATTACAGTAAAATGAGCAATTTAACAGTTTGTTACAGTAAAATGAGCAATTTAACAGTTTATTACAGTAAAATTAGCTGCATTTTACTTTAAAACCAACATGCATTTTTACAGTCTACTAGATGGCAAAAGGCCCTTGATAACGAAGGGATTTACATCGTTGATTCAAAATAAAAACTTTAAACAAGTGATTTGTTTGAAAAAAAAAAAAAAAAAACGATATTACTTTCCGTTCCCCTCAATACTACACATACATTTGGCAGGATTTACATGACAACTCGAGGTGCTTGATACATTTTATTTGTGCTTGGTAAAGCTTGTGACACACAATGACTGCAGAAATCAGAAAATGATAGCTAATATGAGTTGTAACATACATTTTGATACTTTCAAAGTTCTTGCAATAAATAATTGATTTTCCGATTCTCTCTGCCTTTGTGGGGAAAACTAGTCATACAAATCTACCTTCATAAATTTACAAAAGTAACACAATTTATTTAACTATTACCAGAATAGAAATTTAATGACAACCCACACTGTAATAAATGAATGTTGTTTTTACAGTTACATACAGTAAATTTTCCAATAATAAACTGTAAAAAGATTGCTCATTTTGCAGTAATAAACTGTAAAATTGCTCATTTTACAGTAGTAAACTGTAAAATTGCTAATTTTACAATTTATTGCCATGCAATTTACAGTTTTAAACTGGAACCTCTGCTGCCAGTATTATACTGTTGTTTTTACAGTATAATACAGTTAAATTTTACGACAATAAGCTAAAATTACTAACTTTACAGTAAGGAACTGAGCAATTGCTAGTTGGATGGCAATTTGCAAAAAGGAGTTAACCCACAAAAACCTGATTCTGTGATAATGGGCTTTAAAGTCAACAAACTGTGGCAAAAATCATGAGCTCTATATCAATATACCAATGATATGTTGCCATGAAACGCTGATAGGGCTTAAATCATTTTTGCTTAATGTAGAAAGCAACATATTTTACCATCAGAGTAGGATAACTAATTTTTTTATGTTTTGTGGGTTAACTCCTTTTTGCATAATGCCATCCAGTTTTACAGTTCATTACTGTGCATTTTACAGTTTTAAATTGGAACCTCGGCTGCCAGTATTATACTGTAAAAACAACAATTCATTTTTGCAGTGCTATGAGAAATGCTTCACTACTACTATTGGGGTCGCGACTCACTGGTTGAACCATAGCTGCATGATAAAAAACCAGGGCCGCCGAGAACCAAGGCGGGTCCCTTGTTTTTTTGACCACAAAACTTGTACACTGCTCCGATGCCAAGCCGGGCCCCTAGTTTCCGCCAAGGCTGACATGACCATGGCCTCTTGGCGGCCCTGGATAAATTTGAAGCAATATTACGCAAGAGGGATTAAATAATGCGTGACGCTACACAGCGTTGCTAAGCGACGCTATTTCCGAGGGAGAAACAATCCCTTTGGAACGAACGCTTTTGTCCTGCCACAAATCGGTGCATATAATACCTTACTGTCTGCGGCTGGTGAAACCTAACTGTAAAATCAATATGGAGGGATAAATCAAATTCAAATATTTGTTACTGTAAATTAAAATCCATATTCTCTGGTCGAATGAAACTGTATTAGTAGCCATTATTAAACATCTAAGCACGCTTAGATATTATGAAATCATAAATTTTCGCAAATTATGAATCGTAACGAGGAACACCGTAAATTATGAATCGTAAAATGTATTATTTCTCTCAATGACAAATTGTCCTTTTTTTAAACAAGCTATTTTGATCAAACGTTATTAAATCTATTTGGCTATCAAATTACTCTGAGCCCTTGGGTCCCCATGAAGTTGTCCCCTTTTTACTCCCTGACTAGTCCCTGGTTCATTTTCTCCACAATGTCCCCTTTCTTCTTGTTATTGCACAATTTAGTTCAAAACAGTAAGGAACAGCATACATCATTAAATGAAACTTATGCCCCAGTAACATTTGAATTTCCCATGCGTGCAAGACGTTGTCTTCCCAGACTTTTTTAATGAAGGCCAAAACCGAGAAGGCATGCAACGACAAAAGCATCGTTGTTTACTCTGTCAGTGCAGTCGTGCAGTTTATTAAAAGCGGAATGGAGCATTAGGTGGGAAGTAAAGATCCACATTGCAGACACTGCAAATAAACTAATGTTGTTTTTACAGTGCTGTATGACTAATTTTTTAGTAATAAATTGTAAAAATTTGAAATTTTACAGTAATAAACTAAAATTGCTAATTTTACAGTAATAAACTTTGAAATTGCTAATTTAAGTTTATTACCGTGCATTTTACAGTTTTAAACTGGAACCTCTGCTGCCAGTATTATACTGTTGTTTTTACAGTATAATACTGCTAAATTTTACGGCAATAAACTAAAATTTCTCACTTTACAGTAATAAGCTGTAAAATAGCTAGTTTTACATTTTCTACTGCTTTTTACAGATTTAAATTGGAACCTCGGCTGCCAGTATTGTAATGTAAAAACAACAGTTCCAATTTTTGCTGTACAGAGGTGGAGCCCGAAGCTTTGCGAATGAAATACTTTGCCTCAAATCAGCGAATATTCAATATTCGCTCTGAAACAAAAGCCTTTAATTCCCATGGTTTTTATTAGAAAATATTTGATAAACTACACTGCAACCTTTCTTGACAACAACATCGTGACGTCAGCGTGATGTTAGCCTATGAAATACGAGCTAGATAAAACGTCACAGCCTACTTGGCGGATTAGAGGAGATCGCTGACTGCTTGTGAGCTCTTATTGGCTCCGCCCGTAGTGACGTCAGTGTCAAGTTAAGTTGCATTCTAGCATAACTTCAACAATGCCTTCAGTGAGAAGATAAAAAGATAAAATAGGATCATTTTCACTTTAGATTAGAAACACTTTAGCGGCAAGAACAAGCACTCTGTATTCTACAGTTAAATTTGTTTCGTCTTCTTACACTTATTACTTTTGTACCGAATGCAGTTTATTCTTAGTTAATCAGTATTATACCATTCCGCTTTAGTTATTGCACCTCATTTGTTCAAGATAATTTAACTAACACACCCTCGTGCTGCCAATTGCAATCGCTCATTGGCTGTCACTTAATCCATCATTAGAAATTCTTTCACACAGAGGGCCATGATTGGTTTATGGCCCTGTGAAGGTTTCATACGGTCTAAAGAAAGAGAGTGGATTTCAAGACATGTCAGCAAAATCACTCTCGGTGATTTATTTTACAATTGCATGTCTACTGCTGTGATTAGATGTTGACATGTGCACTCTATAATTCTATACGTTGAAAGTCGCAGTTTTTGCGTATTATTTATCAATGGAGCAGAAACATAAGATCAAATTTTGACGGAATCGAATTTCAGCGAGCATGTCCAAACCAAAGCCGCCCTGTTTAGGGTAAAACTATACGAGACAGCAACTTAACTTGACAATGAACGTCACTACGGGCGGAGCCAATAAGAGCTCACAAGCAGTCAGCGATCTCCTCTAATTCGCCAAGTAGGCTGTGACGTTTTATCTAGCTCGTTTTTCATAGGCTAACCTCACGCTGGCGTCACGATGTTGTTGTCAAGAAAAGTTGCAGTGTAATACAAAATGAAAATATCAAATACGCCTTAGAATGTAACACATTTCTGCTGGGGGAAAAAGGGACTCAAATTTTGCTCAATAAAGATTGAGATAAAACCTTTCATTGAGGAATATATATGTTTTAGGTTTTCTGCCAACATTCTAAAACATCTCGTGGCTATCCCTACCCCAGGGGAGTTCCCCCTGATGAGGCGCCAGTGTTTTTTTTTTTGCGATGCTTCGAATTAAAATTTTCCACGTTTTATTCTTCTACTATATATATATATATATATATATATATATATATATATATATATATATATTATATATATATATATATATATATATATATATATATATATATATGTAAACTTATTTTTATTACAGCTGGACCTTGTTAATTCGAACACGATTAAAACGAACTACTTTCCCGATCCCCTCTCAATTGTTTTCATTGTCGTGTTTCTCGAAAGAGACAAACTACATTTAATAAGGACTGCTTTAGGTCTCTTGGAGTTCTTTTTTCACAAGGTTCAACTGAAATATTATTATTATTATTATTATTATTACTATTATTATTGAGGGCAAAAACATGAAAAAATATCCACAATTTTTACGATATTTTGTTTTTGCAATAGCGACAATGTGTCGTTGCCAATGTAAAACCACTAACACAAGAACCATTTACATACAACTCTACCGATTCTATAACGCGTCCGCCACAGGATATCCACCCCCGAGCTATTTTTTGATACAAGGTTTCAGGAAGTTCGATTTCGCTGGTTGAAACCCGTTCTCGTCCAAACGGATTGACCCGTCCGCGGAAACAACCGGGGGGGGGGGGACATTCCTTCTGCATCCGAGAAAGTGTTCTCAAGCGTATCTCCATTTCGAGTCCTCTACTCCCACAATAATGGCCCGAAAACTAGTTTCGGAAGAGGATACCCCATTGAGGAACTATATCACTGCGCGCTCCGCAATTATTTCTTGCGATGCTGTTGGCCGATAGCTGAGTAGTGAGGCTCTTCCTGCAATGGATGATCTGATACGACTGCCCTACTGATGGGATTCGAATCGGGGGACGGTTTTAGCACAGGTAGCAGTGAATCAGAGTGAAGAGACTCCAAGTTCTTTAAATTTGGAAATATTTATTAATTCTACTCGCAGAAAATGATTGCCGGTCACCTTGTCTAGTGGTCTGAGTAGTCTCACTCGGATGGGGACGTCCCGGGTTCGAATCCCGCCTTGGACATGGATGTCTCTCTCTTGTCCTTTTTTGTGTGAACGTATTGTGCTGTGAATGGTTGCCTACCCTATAAACGGGTCCCTATAGCGGTGTGTACTGTAGAAGTTGGACTTCACATCGAATGACGGTACAGTTGGAAAAGTGAAGCAGCGCACGCCAAATTACCAGCCTAACTGGCACAAAACAACAACAGGAAATTATTTCTGCAATACACTAGAATATAACTAGAAGCAGTCCGGCCGAGATGTTTCCGTTTTTTGAACGAATAAAACTATCTTTTCTATTGTTAATTAAAGAGACCTGCCATAATCTTTTATTTTCGTTTTGGGACTGCAGCCTGCTATTTGAAAAACCTTTGCAAATGAAATTTTCTTCTGTTATTTTAAGAAGCGTCCGTTGCGTTTGTTTCTACTGCTCGAGTTAAATTCTATGGTATTAGTCAGTGGTTGGAAAAACTACATATTTTTTGTAGCGAACTACAACTACAACTACTTTCTTATAAATGTAGTTAACTACAACTACAACTACTTTTTTTTAATGTAGCGAGCTACACTACTTTTGAAATGTAGTTGCTACTTCGCTACTTTTTAAAAAATAAATAAATAAACAGAATACACCGTTTGAGGATCGACCGAAAATATTCGAAAAGTGGTTTAGATTAAAAAATTACCTCATTCGAATATGGAATAGAAATAAGAATTGTCTTTGAATTTATTTGTTACTTTTCCTTTTTGTTCCTTTTTTTTTTTGCTAAAATTTGTCCTTTTTAGATTTTTTTTACAATTTTTGCTCCGCCACAAAAACCACCTTGTTTTCTTTCTTCGTTCTCTCTTTTTTTTTCATTTTTTTTTTTATTTAATTTAAACTAGTTTCTAAAAATCGCTACAAACTACTATTTTTTTGTATCGCGCTACTCGCTACTCTACTTTTTTTAAAAAGTAGTGCGCTACACTACAAACTACTAAAAAATGTAGCTACTACAGTAGTTTCGCTACTTGTAGCGCGCTACTTCCGACCACTGGTATTAGTGTAGATCAGGAATGGCTAACCTTTGGCATACGTGTCACAGTGGGGCACAGGACATTTGCGCCGCAACGTAGGACATTTCCGCCGCAAAATTTATCTCTATCATCCCCCTCATGAGACATTTCCGCCGCGTCTCTCCACGCCGTTTCTGTGCGACAGGACAAATCCGCCGATTGAGCTGGTCAGAGTGTAATATTTGGCGAAGTTTAAATTGATTTACACTGCATTGTGTTTTTTTTTTTGACTTCTTTGCGATTTCCCCTATTATAAGTGGTCCGGGAATACATTCAGCTTTTTAGGTTAGGTCTTTGTCGCCAAATGAAGATGTGTCGCCAAGAATGAAAATTTTAAACCAGTAACCCCTTTCTCACCCTTGGAAATGGCGCGGCGCGGCGGATTTGTCCTGTGCCAGTCAAATAGGAGTCGCAGCGGAAATGTCCCATGCGGAAAAAAGGGGGATAAAATTTGCGGCGGATATGTCCTGCTCCGTCACAAGTGTAGCTCGTTGAAGCAGTAACTGTGGCACGTAAAGACCTTTTGAAAGCTTTAAAAGAAATTGTAAACACGCGTAATAACTAGTACAGTATGATAGTAAAATTGATAGTGACACGCAAAGTTGTTTTTCGCTAGATGGTGGTACTCTTCCCAAAAATATTCGCCAGCCCTGGTGTAGATCAGGGCCGTCGCTAGCTGAAATATCTGGGGGGGTGTTGAGAATTTGGCGGCCCTGGGCTGTGGGCTCATCATATAGGGGCGGGGGGGGGGGTTCTCCCTTGAATTATTCACCATTCCAACCCACGCCATATACAGAGATGCATTATAGCAGTGGAAAAGGTGAGAGAATGATTCTTCAAAATTAATGCAAGAAATTTTGAATAGTAGTTTTGTAAAATTTCTGGATATTATTGCTATAAAAATTATTTTTTTCTGAAGAGAAAAAGTGCACCATTCCCCTTTTATTTATTTTTATTTTTAAGAACTGACAATAAAAGAAATCACCTTTCATAGTTTGGAGCTAATTTGTAAATCGTAAATATTTTGTTTAAATTTTGTGGATCAAAAATGCCCTTGCATATAAGTCGCATAGTTCAGTCATAATGTGTAAAGAAAAGGGCTAAATTCGCAAAATTGCGATGTAGTTTTGATTTTTGAATGTTATTTGGGTCCCCTCAGGGTATTGTAAATCTAAGTTTGCAGTTTTCTAAAACTTGTGCTTGCCGCGCAACTCGCGAAATTTTCCGAATTTTTTCATTGTTTCCTTTATAACTACTTAACATTAGTCTTACAGAGCTTCACTTGTGCTTGAAATGTTTCAAATTTAGTGTTATTTAAAATGATTATTCACATGTATATTGTATGATCAAAATTTTTTTTCATTTTTTCACTAGAACAGATATTTGTTTCCTTCGCTATTGTAAAGTTAAAAGTTAACCTACAGACTTCTTTTTGAGCTTAACTGAAAGCCTATAAAATTTAGTGCAACTTCATGTTCATTTCGTTTCTTGAGGAGTAAAAATTAATGTCGGTATTTTTTCCGAAATGTGGTCAAAGCATAAAAATATCGAAATGCAATATCTTCTAAATCGTTGGTCTTACAGAGCTCCACTTGAGCTTAAAATGTTTCAAATGTATCGTTTTTTAAATTGGCACTTACATATATCATCAAAAGTTACATTGTTTAGTAGTTATAAAGAAAAAACTAAAAAGAGTCTAAACTTTTTCTCAGTTTTGCGTAAGTCGTATACAGTACATTAGGACATGCTGTACGTATGTCGAAATTGACCTGTAAAATTTTTCTTAGTTATGAAAATAACGTTGTAATATAGTGTTACCCTTTTTTATACCATTCTAAGCATTTTTTTTTTTTTAATCGTCCAGTACTCCTTTCTTCTTGTTAGAAACAATTTCTTTAATTTCTCAAAATAATCAAAATTTCCGTTTTTTTTAAAAATGATTTTAAATGAAATATTGATTCTACGGACTTTTTTGGGGGCTTAAAGGAAAGCCATTAAAATTTGCAGTAATTTCCGTCCGTTTTGTTTCTTGTAGAGTAGTAATTCATATCGATATTAAGTCCGAAATATGATCAGAGCGTAATTTTTTCACTTTTTGCAAAAAATGGCCAATTTTCGGAATGCAATATGTCCTAAACCGTTGGTCTTACAGAGATCCACTTCAGCTTAAGTTGTTTAAAATTTAGTGTTCTTTAAAATGATTATTCACACGTTTAATCAAAAGTTTTATAGTTTAGTCGTTATAAAGGAAAAACTGAAAAAAATTGGGAAATTTTACAGTTTTTCGTGAGTTACGCCGCGAGCACAGGGTTTTGAAAACTGCAAACTGAGATTTACACTACCCTAGGTGACCCAAACTACGTATTAAAAAATCAGGACTACATCGCGATTTGTAAATTTAATGTCTAATATGACTGGAGCAGCAGCTGAATTTTAGCAGAAATGAGAAGTCGGGAGAGAAAAAGTTCGTCTGGTATATGCGAGCTTTCAAATACTATTTTTGTAGTTTTACGATTTCAAGTGATAAAATTTCATTAAATGAATCATTGCAAGCTTGACGCGAATAACCGAATTAAACTGGTAATCAATAGAAAATAACTCTTTTCATGCTGTCTCTTAAATTGATTAAAAATAAGAGGGAAAATATACAACAAAAACTGAGTTTTTCTTCTTATTTTAGAATCGTTTAAAAGTATGCAACTCATTCGAAACAAATGATTGAAAAACGTTTCAGACAGTTATTAAAGCATATAAAATTATCCCCCTTTTTTAATTAACATCTACTAGATTAAGTCAGCCTTTGTTAAAGTCATAACACCAATTTTTCTAGAGGTACTTCTAGAATCGAGGAATATGGTTTTTAAACAAGCTTCGGAGTTATTAATAGGCAAAATTAAAACTTCTGCTTCTATCTGTTTATATTTAGTTTCATATGACAGCTTAACAAAAAATAATATTGTTAATAGATTACTTCAAAATCAAAACTTAAATTTAAATGACGCAAAAAAAGAAAAGAAAAAAACCTGTCAAATAAAGGTTAATTTTTACAAATAAAAAACATAATAAAAGTACAAGTAAAAAGAGAGCTGTAATTTCCTTTAATTTCTTTAATTCAGAAAACTGCTGTACTTTTATAAATTATAAAATATAGCTGTAAAATATCGTTTGAGGTACTTCAATTTTCCGCGGGCTATAAGAAATTCCCGTTGATTTTCGACACAAAACGGCGCCTTTTTTCTGCAAAACAGTATGTACAATTACATTTTAGTCCCGTGCATTTGTTTGTTTCCTTTTTCCACCGAAAAATCGGTCAATGAGCAGTTTTGCGTCGTTTGACTGCGATGTGATTTAGAAAAAAAAAAAAAAAATCTGGAGTATCACAGTAACTTATACCGTGTGGGGGCCGTGTGTACAATATTCACCAATATATGCAATTTTCATTTTGATGATCTGAGGAGATTGAAAGAGCCTCTTCAATGCCGCAGAGAGGGCAACCGAATTTAATTCTTTTCCCCCCTTTTTTTAAATTTCAGTATAATAAACTTTTATTATTATTATTATTATTTCTTCAAATTTACTACATAAAAAAATTCGTTCGGTCCCAACACAAAGTGAAAAGTGATAAATTTTCTTTTCAATTATCTTCAGTTTAAATATTGCACTATCTTCCGATAATGGTATTTTGTGTAATTTTCTTTAATTTAAATCTATTTAAAATATAAAATTTGGCGGCCCCTGCATATTATCTTTTTTCCCCTTTTAATTATTGCATCGATCATTTATTTTAATTTATTTAAAATATAAAATTTGGCGGCCCTCAGCATATATTCTTTTTTTTTAAATATTGCATCGATCTTGTTGAATTATGTACATATAATTTGATTTATGTTTTATTAATTTAACTAATTTTAGTTACAGAGGTTAGCGTACCTTTTAAAGCTCTCGCACATATTAATACAGTACTTTTTTTTTCCAAACTGGGCAGGGCGACCAAAAGTTTCCCGTTTACATGACCCCATGAACGAGAAAATTTCGTATTTTTCGCAACGAATATTGCTGTGAAGGAATCTTAACTATTTTTCGCGGCCCCAATTATTTATTTTTGATAAGTAATAATTGGGGCCACGGAAAATACAGGACATTTTTAAAAATTCAGGTTCACTGATATTCTTAATAATGTTTAAATTATTCCGCTTCTCTTTTAAATTTCATTTAAAGTCCTGAAATATTTTTCTAAAATTTCATTTTAATAATAAAATAAAATCGGCGGCCCCATTCTTCAGAAAAGTCGGGGGGTGTAGCACCCCCCCACACCCCCCCTTGCCGACGGCCCTGGTGTAGATCAGCACATACTGCTCTAGCTATCTTGTTGCAGAGTACCGCATAGATAGTGACACTGAAATAAATGAAGTATCTTGTTGAATGATTTCAATGACTGGCGGATAAAAAAAATCATCATTCTTTTTATTACATGGATAAACATCGGCAAGAGCGGCCCCCATAAAACTTTATATTCTCCAATTCCGAGCAGGGCTCTCACAATAGCCGGGCTCCTAGTTTCTTACTAAGCTGATATAGTCTCTCGTCGGCCCTGGGGAGAGGGGGTTTGACCACTTTCTGCCCCCTTTATGCGTTCCAGATGTTCCTGGGGTGTCATTTATCTCTAGTAATAGTAATTTTTATCGTAATGTTATCGCTGAACTTATAACTGTAATAACTGTGACTACAAAATTTTAGCATCACTTCATAATTTTAATGACTAGAACATTCGTTTAATGATTAGAACATTCTCTATATGCATCATAAATCCTTGTCTGCCATTTAACTTATGATATGCTTGAGCAAAACCACCAAACATTTTTTATCACCAACCGGAAACAAACTGCCATAAATTTAAATACTACTGGCAAAATCAATTGACACACTGTCACAATTTTCGAAAATAATACTCTGCATTCCACCCAAATAACTGTTTTCCATATCCTTCCAACGCTAAGACCACAAAAATAGGTTGCAATTTGAAAAACGAAAGAGCTTTTTTCGCCACCATTTTGAAACAAACACCAGCATAATTTTCCCTATCTCCCTCCATCTGAGCAACTGATACAAAACAAACCACCACATTAAGAGATTTCCCGTGGAAGGAATGCCGAGTTGAGTTGAGTTGTGCAGTATTTCCGCGGCAGTCTTCCATTTTAATAATTCCACGTCCGACCCAGAAAAATTGCATTTGAACCGAATCCAGTCTCAAAGCTGTTACCCATTAATCCATCATTTGGAATAACGTTGAAATGCGAAGCTTTATTGTTCGTCTCGCGAATGAGGATTCTTTGAACCATGTCTGCGGAGTTGGATGGAAAAATTCATTTTGTTTCGCTTTGTTGTCTTCCTAGTTATGTTGTTGTTCTGTTCCTTTTTCTCAAGTTTGAATGAGTCGACTTTTGTAAATATCTGCGACTGATGTCAAAACAGCTTTTCGAAATAAAGGAATGACTTACTTAGTGCGATTAATTGGTTGCTTCTAAGTACCGCATTAAAAGGATCAATAATGCACACTGTTACACTCCAGTAAAGAACTGTAACTTGTGTCTAAAACATTTTTGAAACACTGGAATGTCTAATTGGTTAAGGTTTTAGAGGGGGGGGTTTAAGCGGAGTTCGTCAAGGATCAGTTTTAGGCCCACTTTTGTTTATTACTTTCATGAGTGGGCCCTTTTAATAGCTTACCAGAAGAGCTTGTGATGAGCAAGGGAGTGGATAGCTTTAAAAGGGCCATTGATCTGTATCGGAAGCTATAAATTGACCAGGATCAACCTAGCTGGGTTCATAGCCTACTATTGGTCGTCACATTTGTATTTGTATTGTGTAATTACGTTTAACTACTTACCCTGACGCATCCAGGTCCGTCATTTAGGGGGGCAGGGGGTGTCAATTGCCCACCCTGGCTTTGAGAAATTAATGTATTTACATATAAGTGGGCGTGGTTTTTTATGTTTTCCGATGAAATTGCATTGTGTTTGGACCATTTGCTCCCCCCCCCTGGAAAAACTTGAAATGACGTCCCTGGAAGCATCGTATTAAGTTAACCAATGGGTGAGACATTGTTTCTGTATGAAAATGAGCAATTCGTTCCGATCAAATTTCGGCAAAACAACACTTTGTTTTCTTAATTTTATTTGCATAACTATTTTTTTAAAAAATCTTTGTTGCGTTTTGTACAAAATATGTGAAAAGGGATTAAAAGGTCAAAATAATAACGTTTACGTTTAAGGACAAGTAACAGATTATTTTGAAAAAATATTTCATTTATTCTTTAACAATTTATTACCTTAAATTTATTTTGCTTATCTTCAACAAAAAACTTGAAACTTCATTCAGCACTAGAGCATTATTACCTAAATGATTACAATATGGATTTTATCTGTAGTAGTTTAACCCTTTTTTTGCCAAATTAATTTAGCAATGAATTTTTACATACATTTTTGGTTTTTTTACTTGAAAATACATCAAAAAACATATATAACGAGTACAAAAATTTTGAAAATCAATAGGGTCTAAGGCTCCCACGCCTTAGGACCCTTAAGAAAACTGTTGCCGATCGCAGGTACCATCTGTCGACCTCTCAGCAAAGTACAAGGCGTGGTACTTTTAAGTACCAGCATGATATCAGCCAGGGACGTCAATTTGAATTTTTCCTGGGGAGGGCGGCAAAGGGTGCATACACAATGTAAAATTTACCAAAGAGTGGCAAAAACCACGCCTACTTATATGCCAATACATTGATTCCCCAAAGACAGGGGGGTGGGCAATTGCCCCCTGCCCCCCTAAATGATGAGCCTGATATTAGCCATTTAGAATTAATAATACTAAATTAATATGAACGGGACTTCTGAGTCCCGTCGGAGCGTAAAGGGTTAAATGTTTCTTAGAGTTAAAACGAAAAAGGAAATTCGTATGTTTTGGACACTTTTTCATAGCGTCGTAGTTCTAGGCTGTAGTTCGTAGAAACTACGATTTTTTCGTAGCAGTCTGTCTTTCGCTGTTCAAGTTCTGCAGCCTGCTAACCCAGAGCGCGCTGTCGCCAAGACGAGGTCCATCCGATGGATGATGATGATGATGATGATGATGCGTACATTCCCGGGATCACCGTACCGTGACAGGTGACTGGCACGACACCCCGTGTTCCGGGTGTTCGGAAGGCCCAAGACGTCTTCTTCCATCCTCTGGAGAAGGGGTGGAATGACCCCGTCCCGTTCCTCAAGGCCGCGGCGATGTGGGCCACGCAGCCGATTTTTTTGTTATTGTTTTTATAAGTTCATCTGCTAGACGGAATGCCATTAATTTGAGCTGCAATATGCAAATTAGTCATTTCTAGGAGCAAATGGCTTGTCTGAACGAAATGTTTTTTGCGTAAGACTTTTAAATAGTTCAGAAAGGTGTACAAGGACATTCAGAATTTCCTTTTCGGAAGGTCACAGGAGGCCACTGGGACCTCTCAAAAATTTCGTTACTCGGTAGAATTTTGTGCAACGATTTGTCAAATTTGGGAACAAAATTTCTGAAGGTCCGAATGTGTGTTACAAAATCTCGGCTCAAAGTGGAAATTGTGAGGACTTGACACATTGGTATGGGATGAATAGAATCTGGTCGCGTCCGATAGCTAACCAGCGAACAGCCTGCTTGACTACGATGTTTTAAAACCTTTAAATCCATTTTCATTAGATGTAGATTTGTGTGTATACCTGTGTTTTATGATTTGCTAAAATTTGTAATTCCATTCAGGAAATCGAAAATTCTCCCCTACTTAAGGTTCTAGCTCGTAGCGCCCCTGGGAACATTTCTTCAAGTTGAGGAAAGGTCCTCTCTAGATGAAAGTACTACAGAACTGTCCTTAAGCCTGGCAATGAAGAAGTAGATTTGCTTGTCTTTCCTAAATAGTTTGCTTATAAGATGAGTGATCTGTTTAACAAATAATCGCCGGAGTTATGTCCTGAAATTTCGTCATCTTGTAAATGTTCATGGATAGAGAATGTTCCTTTTTAAAGTTATTCTGTACTACTAATGGTAAGGGAGGCTGCTATCAGTTTTTGAAATGGACTTGCAGATTTAGATCTTGAACCTAGTGATCGTGAACCTTAAGAGGCTTAACCCTTTAACTGTCAAGTTATTTTGATTTTTAACACTTTTCCAAGCACAAACCCGAGAAACAGTCGGGTTTGACAAAGAGATGAAGCCGAAATAAACGTCTCCCGATATATATTCGGGTATAACAATACGATGCACTCAAAATAATAATAATAATAATAATAATAATAATAATAATACCCCGAGTAATACTCGGGCGTGACATTTTCGAAAACCAGCTGTGCCCGAGACTATCTCGGGCATGACAGTTAAAAGGTTAATGTCTAGTTTGGACCAAGGAAGAGTCAAAGAGGACATGTTTCAGTATACAGTTATTTCAATTCATTAATAAGGATGTTGTTGGGTTCAATTCTTGCACAGAAGACAAAACAAAAGTTCATTCTTTAATCTGCACAAATCCATGGCTAATCTAGAAATCGGTAAAATGATTTACTTCTGTAACGTCGGTATGCATTTGAAATTTAGCTTGCAGTTGTAGTTTGCAATGATATTACAACCGGTTCAAAAAAGTCATCGACAAACAAACGTAGACACAAATCAGTATATTTGACAGAAAAATAAATTAATTTTAACCTTATTCTTACATACTCCAATTCATTTTGACGGATATTTAACAAGTGCATATGAATAACATTGCCCAATTATTTCAGTTGTTTCTGGCATTGCATGTTATGAAAACGATATGACCTTAACGCATATCTTTATAGGTTGGAAAAAAAAAAGAGCAATCTCTACCATTACAAGCAAACGACACAAAAACAAAGCAAAAGGAATCGATCACAATCAAACATCCAAGTGTCGATAATTAGGATCCGTTCTCGTCGAGTCTGATACTCGTAATGGGCGAGCATGTGTCTTGCCTTATTGTAAGTACGCCGATTAACTTGTTATAAAGTAATCCATTGTAAAACTTGTTGCCTGAGGGGACGTCGATTCAACTCTTTGCGAGTGAAACACTGGCGGAGCATTACTTCCTATTTATTGTTTGGAAATCGGTTTTATTCCTTTTATTTTTACAGCCCAAAGGATTGTTATCGATTCCAGCCTTTTATGATATTTTAATCGCCTTTTATGATAGCGTTATTCGTGGACGTCGCTTTGGAAGTAGGCTTAATACTGGTTGGCTTCAGCATTTTTCTTTTTTTTTTAATTGATTTGCAGTTGGAAATACACTGCAAAAAGCAGTTTTGCTTTTACAGTATAATACTGGCAGCAGAGATTCCAGTTTAAAGCTATAAAATGTACAGTAATAAACTGTAAAACTAGCATTTTTACAGTTTGTTCCTTTAAGCAGCAATTTTACAGTTTATTACCACTAACTTTACAGGTTGCTACCACAAAATTAGCTGTATTATACTGTAAAAACAACAGTGTGATACTGGCAGCAGAGGTTCCAGTTTAAAACTGTAAAATGCACGGTAATAAATTGCAAAATTAGCAATTTTACAGTTTATTACTGTGAAATTAGCAATTTTACAGTTTATTACTGTAAAATTAGCAGTTTTAAAGTTCAGTACTGTAAAAGAAGCCATTTTACAGTTTACTACTGTAAAATTAACAATTTTTTTCAGTTTATTACAATAAAATTAGCTGTATTATACTGTAAAAACAACAACTATTTTTTACAGTGTATAGAAAGAAATACATTGGTTTCTTTCAATAATTTGCACTGATTTGCTTAAATGGCATTAATTAATTGAGATTAAAGAATTAAAAAAAAAAGTAATAATAACCAGCATAAGTGTGGAAAAAGCATAAGTGTGTCGTTTCGCCAAAACTACCTAAAAAGTAAAAATAATTGCCTTAAACAAAGCTTGCATCGTATTACTCTGTGACGGTTGTAGTCACAGTTAAACGCGCATGACTTCAAATTTCTAAATAAATAACAGTCATTTTAATTATGTTATTATATTCATCTATATTTTATTTTCGAAAAATAAATTCAATTCTGTGAATTTTAAGTTCTTGCAGATTAATAATTCTGTATTCAATGAAGATTATTCTAAAAAAATATCGGCATTGTAGTTACTTTATTATAATTGCTGCTCATTTTTATTTTATGCTTTATGAAATGCAATTTTTATGAATTTTGAATTTTTTCAAACTTTTATTAATATTTCAGTCAAATTCAACACAATTTTTAAAAATTCCATCTCAGTACAATATGTATTATCGTTGCTCTTTTTAAACTTTTGCTACACTTGATGTTTTTTTTTTTTAATTTAGAATTCTTTCAATTTTTTTACTTTTCGAATATTTCATTTAAATTAAGCACGGTTCAAAAAAAAAGCTATCTCTCTCAAGTATTACCTGCATTCACCTGAAAAATTTTATTTCACTGAAATTTATTTCTATACATTTTGAACTTTCTTCTATTTCGTTATTACGCAATTTAACTCTCTTTTGCTATTTTAATTTATGCAGTATCAAAATTTATTTCATAAATTTTTCAAAAACTAACTGTCTCAATAAAATTATTGTCTTTCAGGGACGTAGCTAAGGGGTGGGTCTAGAGGTCCGGACTCCGTATATTGAAGAAAATACAGTGCTATTCTCTAATATTCCTAATAAGTGATAATTTTCCCTGCTCCCGAACTCATTTAGAATACGAGAACCTCCATTGGAGTGAAATCATTTTGCAGATTTTCTCAGATGTGTATTTGAAGTGAAGAAGAAATGTTGCAGAAATCTGTAAAATCTTCGAATATTTATTGCCGAATTTTGTAAAGGCATTACATATTCTTTTTCTTGCGGAAATAACGAGTTTTGATCCGAATTAGCGTCATTTTCGAAAAACTAAGATCTACTTCTACTAAAAAACATGCGCAGAAAATTTGCGGAATTCTGCAGAGACCCGCAGAAAATCTGCACACAAAATTGCTAAATTGTTGAAACTTCAAAGCGCAACAACTCTATGATCGAACCATTTTTGCTAAGACACCCCTGTACTAGCGTCACTTATAATAATTAATTCATTCGTTTTTAAGTTAATTATTATATTTTAATAATAAGTTTTATTGAATTAATATTAATTGGTGTAATTTACGATTTGTATGCTTTTGATCTAGCGTTCGTACAGCCTTGGATACCCTCCTTAAAAAAATTTTAGCTACGTGCCTGTGTCTTTACGCACTTTTTACTTTTGCTCCATTAAAATTGATTTCCAAGTTCGAAAACACAAATGAGGATACAACCTTTTTCGTGATTTTTAAAACTCCGCTCAGCCACAAAAAGTTAATAAACCCATTTTTAAACCGCCATTTAAGCAACATTTTTTTTTAAAAAAAAAGGTCACATCATTCTGAAAATAAACCTTCTTAAACAGATACATTCCTATTCCACCCCATGCAGGCGATTCGAAAAACATTCCAAATTAAGTAAAACACACATGCTCCAGTTGAACTAGTTTTGTCGAATCCAAAAGTGTTTTAGAGCCGTCTCGGATTTTAACTGGAATATTAATAACCCGAGATTCACACATTTTCTTGCCAAACTGTTTGCACCCGCTGTGCAAACAACGTTGACCGATTTCTTGTGGTTTTATATTTGTTTAAATCGCGCTGAGGGGCTAAGGAACTTGATGTAGAACAGTGTGATATTTAGACCAAGCATGGCATTTAGTTGACAAAGTTGGTGGAATTAGTTGTGATTTTGCTTAAGGAAATTGATGATTTTGCATTTATATGGGTAATGAAAGAGTAGTTTAAGTCAGAGATTTCAATTTAAATGGAGCTCCATGTGAGATTTAAGCTAGATTTAGTTCTTTTTTATGTTATTTGTTTGATTTTTTTTTTATAGAATAGATGGAATTGCAGAATAGTTAAGCATGAGCGTAAGTTCTGAAGAAAGCATAATTCGTACACAGGGCCCGATTAACACTTTAATGTGAGGTATTTGCGCCGCAAAACCACCCATTTTGAAAAATTTTTGCTAATTTTTCAAATTTTATGAATTGAAATCACTTAAGTTTTTTTCTTTGAGTTTAATGCACACAAACATGCGGCAGAACAACAAAATTCTAAATTTATGTTGTCTCAATTTCTTGTCCAACTCATTCCAAATTTTAAAATCAAAAATATAATTTTTTTGAAAATTTTGCGACTTTTTTTATTAGAACTGAAAAATTCAACGAATTTTCTTTATTTTGCCTGGGGTATTCAATCATGTTTATGAAAATGATATAAATTCCTTTTTGCATGCATAAACCCGTTTTTTTTTTTTCCAATTGGGGTTGCAGTCGTAGCCAGTATTTTTTCTGATAGAAATTTAATCCCTAGTTTATACGATTTTTCTCTCGAAACTGATTGTCACAAATTAATGAAATTAATCTAAAAGATTTACATTGTATGATAATCTTATAACGTGTTTTTAGTCTGTTTTTAAGATTGCAACTAAATTTGTAGTGGATGATGTGTATTTCTATATTAAAAAAGTAAACTTTCCCAGTTCTTCCAATTAAAGAGCATATTGCTTTAGGAAAATAAATTTTAAACAAAACTTTTATTATAATTGCATAAACAGAATTTGGTAATTCAAAATAAAACTCGTTACATTGTAAGCGTAAATACAAAATAACTATCGAATATGTTCATAAACTAACTATTTGGAGAACTCTACACGGTCAAGGTTACAGTTATTATGAAGGCCTGCTCTCCATTTTTGTGCTGTAGACTTTTTCATCAGGTAACTATATATCATTTTCTTCTGGTACAGAAGTTCTTAGGAGATACGCGAAAACGGGGGAAAAACCTAAACAATAAACATTCGAATTCATAACTACAAAAAACATCTTGAAAGATGACCTTGTCAAAGAACAAGGATGCAAGATTCATAAGTTGGGAGCTGGAATGTTTTCTTTTGTTCTCCAAAATAAATAATCGAAATTACTAAAGCATCAAAAGAGGAATTTCAGGTAATATAACATTCTTGGTAAAACGCTAAGAAAGCTAGAAAATACATTAAGAAATGCCCAAGAATTCAAGTTCTTGGCCAAAAATTTTAGTTCAACCTGTATTATGGAACGTTCAACAGTTAAAAAAGCATTGTTCTTGAAACTCGTACACTGAAAAATATAGATGCTGTTTTTACAATATAATACAGCTAATTTTATAGTAATTAACTGTAAAATTGCTAATTTTACTGTAGTAAATTGTAAAATTGCTAGTTTACCGTAATAAACTAAAATAGCTAGATTTACAGTTTATTACTGTGCATTTTTCAATTTTAAACTGGAACCTCTGTTGCCATTATTATACTGCTATTTTTACAGTATAGTACAGCTAATTTTATGGCAATAAACTGTAAAATTGCTGAATTTACAGTAATAAACTGTAAAATTGCTAATTTATATTAATGAACTGCAAAATAGCTAGTTTTACAGTTTATTACCGTGCATTTTAGTTTTAAACTGGAACCTATGCCGCCAGTATTATACTGTTGTTTTTACAGTATAGTACAATTAATTTTATGGCAATAAACTGTAAAGTTGCTGACTTTATAGTAATAAACTAAAATTGCTAGTTTACAGTAATGAACTGCAAAATAGCTAGTTTTACAGTTTATTACTGTGCATTTTAGTTTTAACTGGAACCTATGCCGCCAGTATTATACTGTTATTTTTACAGTATAGTACAGCTAATGTTATGGCAATAAACTGTAAAATTGCTAATTTTACAGTAGCAAACTGCAAAACTGATAGTTTTACAGTAGTAAACTGCAAAACTGATAGTTTTACAGTAGTAAACTGCAAAACTGATAGTTTTACAGTAGTAAACTGTAGCTAGTTTTACAGTTTATTACTGTGCATTTTACAGTTTTAAACTGGAACCTCTGCTGCCAGTATTATACTGTAAAAACAACAGTTTATTTTTTGCAGTGTAGTATAAAATGAAAACAGGTTAGGAGTATTTTAATTAAGTTTATTTCATACTAGCGGTACCCGCACGGCTTTGCCCGTGGTATAAAATTAAAAGTTCATTTGTAAAAAAATGATATAGCAGAAAAAAATACTCTATTTTAGTTATAATTCAACTATAATTCCTTCAAAGTATGATATAAAAATTTGGTATGGACCCTACACTACTTCCTTTTACGTGTAAATTTCTTAGTAGATGCCTTAAGTGCTAAAATAGTGCTTGAAGTGAGTAAGATAACAATTCAAACATTTGCATCCCTAGTTTGCCACGAAACAATGCAAAAAAATATTTTACAATGATTAATCTCCTAAATATCGCCGATTTTAACATCATTCAGTAGATTTTTCGCAAAATATCGCCAATAGCGCCAAATTGAACCCAAAAAAAATTTTTTTTTCGCTAAATTTATTGCCAACTTGGCGATATGTCGCCAAATTGGCGTCAAACACTTGGTGACCAAAAGCTTGGCGAGATATCGCCAAGTGGTCGCGCCAATTCATATCACTTTGGTCTGCATTGAAAGCCCTGATTACCCCATAAAAGGGGTAAATCACCCCCTTGGGGACATTCGAATGCAACCCCAAAGATAGGTGCACAAAAATAAGCCAAAAGAAAAAATAAGAAAAATTTTGTTGCTCACAGAAACCAACAGAAATCTTACCAAAGTTTAAAAGAAGAAGAAAGTTTTCTTTCCTAACTTCAAAAACAAAATAATACATTTTCCGAAATGACATACTTTAGAAAGAACGTTGCAATATCGCAATAAGATAGAAGTAAATATACTGAAATAGAATTGAATGCCAAATTGTAAAAAAGTCGCCAAAAAAATAATTTTTAATATTGTCTTTCATTATTTATTAAATGCAATTATTGCTGCAAATTACAGTCCAACAATAAATAATCACATTGCAAAAGTATATTTGGAGCAATTTTTTCTTTTAAACTCAACTGATCCTAAAAATTTTAAGTATTAGTCATAGAAATTTCGTGCATTATTCTTCACAATGATAATAAAAACAATAAACATCGACAAAGATCAACCAGCAAACGATAAATTAAAAGCTAAATTCGTTCACTCAAGCCATTTGCTGCAATTTATATTGAAATAAATTAATAATGAAGTAAAATATGTTTTGCAGACGATAAATTTAGAATGGTATCCTGTATTTTAAGGAAAGGACTCGATTTCTCATTTGATTGACAGGTGCCATCTTATCACGGTTTTTAATATTTCATTTGACTAATTTTAATAAGGCTTGGAGTTTGGATTGTTACAAAAACAAATACATTTTTAAAATTATTAAGGGAAAAAGAACGAAATAAAAACGTAACCATGGTAACAACATGAAAAGTTGATTTCCGTTGATAAAATAATTCATTTCATCTCTATTTTCAAACAAATTTTATTCGCGAGCAAAGCCATTTTAGAATCGTTTGGCTTGCTTTACTGAAGGTAAGCCTTGAATTTCGGGATTCTAAAAACAATTGTTACAGCTCTCCTGATGATCGTAGAAACTTCGAAAAAACGTCATTTTGTGCAGAAAATTTCAAGCTTTCGAATGACATAAGACTTGAAAATGTGTATGGAATATTTCTTCCCTATTTTATCGAATTTCCTCTAAGAATTCGAATAGAAAAAGAACGAAATGGAATGTTCGAAAAATCGCTTCGAGGTGCAAAACTACATGCTACAAACTAATTTTGTGCCAAGTGGCATGAAAATCGACCGAACGGTTTTGGCGCTACGCGCGTAACAGACAGACAGACAGACAGACAGAAAGAAAGAAAGAAGGACAGACAGAACCACCTTCAGCTTTATTATTAGTAGAGAAGAGAAATGTAGAATATCATTTCTTCTTGCAAAGGGAGTTAAATTATATAAAACTCACAAAAGGCTTATATGTAATTAGTTCTTAAGATAGGCTTTTCTTTTTTAATCTTCCTGCAAATTTGTGAAATTCGCATTCAAATTATTCTGAATGAAGAAAATTTTCGGGAGGAATTGTGATCTTCAATGACTTCCTTTTTGGGCGTCACTGACTCAAAAAGGAAACAAAAAATAAAAATCATTTGTGTGTTTTTTGTTAATTTACTTATTTATTTATTTATAAATTTTCTGGCTTTTCTTTTTTAGAAGTGCTAGTTTTTACGCTTCTACGAATAATTTCTTGTTAATCGAACTGTGTTTACTTTAAAGAACGATATTATTTATGGAAAGAAAAAAACAGACTCAGGGTCATTCCATGGTAACTCAGTTTACATTTGATACACTTGTGCCTGGTTAAACACTTATTGTAATGGAAAAAAATGTTTTGGAAAGGTTATTGATTTTTTTTTAATTTAATCTACTTAAATAATAAATAATAACCAATAAATTTATTTCTTTTGGTAACTCAGGTTACCTAAAACAGACATCTGACATAGTTCACTAAAAACTTGAAATTCTGCTCTTGTTAAAATTTTTGATTGATACAAAGTATTGTACATAAATCTATAGATTCTAAGCTACTTTAAAACTTACATTTGAATGTAAACAACTTCACAGCGTTTTTTTCATTAATTATTTACTCAGTAACTCAGGTTACAAATCATTGGTAACTCAGGTTACACATCACAAAAATTCCTTCAATATTACTTTTTTTCTAGTAATTAAGTTAAGCTATCTGAAAAATATACTGTTGCCAATAGAATTTAACATATTTTTGACAAAATCAAATACAAATTATCCAAAAAAAAAATTGTTTTGAAAAATGACTTGCATGTCCCACTTTCTATGGAATGACCCCTCATTGCTTTTCAGTCGTCAAAGCCGCATATGTACGCGAAATTAATTTTTTCATGAAACGAGACAGCTCTTCTAACATTAAAAGCAATGCATGGCATCTTAAAAAAATGACTCGAAGCTGTTTGCTAATTTCATTTATTTACTAATAATCATATATCACTTGCACCTATTACGTCTCGCCAGTCAAGTTTTACCTTTCAATAAACAATGTATGTTTCAAAATGAAATTCAAGGTGTGTTCAAGAGAAAGTCTCGTTCAGTTCAGAAACAGTTAATTACCAGCAATGTATCGCATCGACCTTCGATCTCTGGCACACTTGCTGCAATAAATAATAACCAAACCATCGAATCTCAGCTAACATCTCCATAACCTAGAAACCCGTGGAAGAACCGTAGAAACGTGATTTGAATTTGTTAATTTCAAATCGTTGATTTTTCCAAATCTTCTTTCTTCAATTTCATGACCTTTCGATCTTGTATTCCTTAAAGTGCTTGTTCGCTTAACCCTATATGCCCCGACGGGACTCAGAAGTCCCGCTTATATTCATTTAGTACAGTCAAACCTGTCTATCTCGAATTTCACGGGACAGAAGAAAAATTCGAGATACGGAGGTTTCGAGATACAGAGGTTGTGATAAAATTTACAAAATTAAGCAGTTGGAACAAAGTCAAAAAGGGTAATTAATGCTCCAGTAGTCGGCCAGTCTCCAGTAATCGGCCACAATGACATAAAACTCCTCATAAATAGTACATTTTTAATGCAAAATCATATATGACGCATTCCCACATTCATGTACCTATCCTCAATCATCAACCAGTGGCAGTTAAGTTTCGGGTACTTTTTTTGAATGAGTAATGAGTCATTTCATTTTGAATGGGGTGCCCGTCATCCAAGATTGCGATTCTGCTTATTTTTCAGCTAAGATGATTCTTTGGCCGACTACTGGAGCATTTACTAGTGTTGACAACAGCTTGGATCTTAACATATTTTTTTTTAATTTCTGAAACAAGTAGGTGATTCACTATCACAAAGGTTCATTCTAAAGTTTTACCTTGTTTTTTTTTTTTTTTTTTTTTTTGCTGTATTGATAACTGAAAGTTCTAGGTTAGCCAAGATCAACAAAAGATCTCTTAAATGGCCGACTACTGGTGTTATACCCTACTTAATACATTGTTTTGCATTAATACTGTTGAATATTTTACTGTACGACATGTTTTGAATCCAAGTTTTACTAATTGTGATGGCTATAGCGGTAGCAAGTTAATGCATGCCTTTAAGTACGAACATAGTCTTTGAATGATTGTGCAGAAGATGGTTTTTGTCTCCACGTTATACCATTGGGATAAAGGTGGCTGGAGATGAAATTCAAAAATGAGAGTCGTCGAAATTCGAGATATAGAGGTTTTCGGGGAAAATCATTCGAAATAAACATGAGAAAAAAACATTAAATTTGTGCTGTAAAAGCAAGGAAATTGAAAAATTTCCACAGACAGAGGTTTTCGAGATAAGCAGATTCGAGATAAACAGGTTCGACTGTATTACGAATACTAAATGACTGGAATCCTGCTGAAGCTTTTAAGTACCACTCCTTGTGCTTTGCCAAAAGGTAGACAAATGGAACCTGGGATCGGAAAGTTTTCTTAGGAGGACTAAGGCGTAGGAGGGCCTTAGACCCTACTGATTGTCAAAAATTTTTCATTCGTTATGTGTGCTGTTTGATGTATTTTCAACTAAAAAAAAAACAAAAAAAAATGGGATAAGTGCTCCAGTAGTCGGCCATTTAAGAGATCTTTTGATGATCTTGGTTAACCTAGAACTTTCAGCTATCAATACAGCAACAAAAACAAGGTAAAACTTTAGAACGAACCTTTCTGATAGTGAATCACCTACTTGTTTCAGAAATTAAAAAAAATATATATATGTTAAGATCCAAGCTGTTGTCAACACTAGTAAATGCTCCAGTAGTCGGCCACAGAATCATTTTAGCTCAAAAATAAGCAGAATCGCAATCTTGGATGACGGGCACACCATTAAAAATTAAATGACTCATTACTCATTCAAAAAAAGTACCCAAAACTGAACTGTCACTGGTTGATGATTGAGGATAGGTATAGTCATAGAAAAAAAAAAAAACGAAACACTCGCTCGTATTCGAAGACTATTAACACTAGAGACACGTGTAATATGTTATTTTTTCAGGAATAATGTGCTCTATAAATTTCTATTGGTAAATTGTTGTTAAGGGGTCGTCTTCATATAAAAATCGGCATCAACTTTGAAATTTTCTAAGTAAACCCCCCGTTTTTATCGCATATCTGTGGTCAGCAGCATCATTTAACTTTGTATACCAAATCGTTTTAAATTTGCTCCAGCCGTTGCTTCGCAATTGAACTGAGAAAAAACCGTCCCGTAATGTTAAAAATATTTTTGATACTTGGGCATATAATACCTAAACCACGATAGGTACGGCAAAGTTTGTTTTTTTATATCAAAGTATGAACCAACCCAATAATAAACACGTCATTGACTTCCTCTCAGATAAAATTTGGAATTTTTTATGAATTTTGAAATTAATATTTGAAAAAATGATGATCTGGAACCATATAATATTTTAATGGAGAAACAGTCTAGAAGGGGTTTCAAAGGAGAATCCAAAATGGGAGCTCAAAATATCCAGTAGTTTTTGAGATATGCTAAAAGAACCATTTTTAGGGACCATATACAACTGTGCAAACTGAAACAATAGCAGGGAATTTCTATGCAAAGAAAGAGGAATATGCTTATCCACCAGTTGCAGAACATGCTCAGCGTTTTTATATAGTATTTAGTTTTCAACAGTTAAAATACGTTGAAAGCGAAACTTAAATAAAACTGCTGAGTATATTTTAAAACTGGTAGACAATCCAATTTTTTTTTAGTCTGCATTCATACAACATATAGCAATTCAGAAAACTTTTTATGGAAAACTGTGGTGTCTCGGAAGGTTATTTGGAATACTTTGTGACGATTAGACTTTTTTTAAATTCTGAGCCCCGGTTTTAACATTTTTGCCAATCCTAATACAGTAGTTTATATAAATACAAGATGTTACTTTTAAGTTGTAACCTCTCTCCAAAAAGTGTGTGCTGCAACGGTTAGTGCGTAGCTAAAAGTATGCATCTATCTTTGCTTAATCAAAAATACAGAATGTTGCATTTTTCCTTTGAACTCTACACAGTAGGGTTTTCTCTTCCAAGTTTCGAAAAATATTATAACTTTAACAAAACCCGAGAATTTTTAATTAATTACGAAAAGCAAACGTATTATTGCGAGTAGCTTTAGGTAATTTAATCGAAAAGTATGATTTGTCTACTCTTTGTAAATTTCGACCTTGAAAGTAGCTTTTTACATGTGGTGGTGGTCCCTAAATCTTTGGTCGGTCATAACTTTTGTTCTACTGGTCCTAAAGTGATGCCGCTTGGTATCCAGCATACTTTTGGCCCTCCGCACCGAATTATGTAACCAAATGTAGGGGTTCCTATTTGAAAATTCGGACTTTGAGTTCATTTCACTTTGTATATAGCCCCTTATCAAAATTTTACTCACATAATTTAAAAGAAGACTTTAATCCATGTCAGAAGACACCTTCCTTTTGTTCTTGGCAAGTATAGCAGCCGAATAATTCAGAGTGTTTCGCTTTTTTTTTCTATGACTGTACATGAATGTGTGAATGCGTCATATCTGATTTTGAATTAAAAATAAACTATTGATGAGGATTTTATGTCAGTGTGGCCGACTACTGGAGCACTTACCCTATATATAAATATTCACTGCTAAATTAATTTGGGCACAATGGGTCAAGTTCATGAAATTTAACGTTAATTTTTTAACAATTAATTTTGTTTGTTTATCACAGTTTAGTAATTGCCCCCTTGAAAACAAAAATCCTTCCGCATAAAGTTTATGAAATTCAGTTTATTGTTGAAAATATTTTTAGAGATTTAAGTTTAAATCATTAGCATTATTCAGAGTACCACATTTTCAGTTACCACATTCAGCCAATTTCGTCATTATTCTTCGTGAAATATCGCTGTAGTTTAGCTTTTAAATAGTTAATTTAGCTATCCTATCTATCTTTGTGTGATTTTCTCTATTGTTAGCACGTAAGGATACTTCGTCTGCAATGCATTTGAAATTTGTTAATTTAATTTCGTTATTAACAAGAGAGTAATCGCGGAGTAAATCAACCAAGAGCCACACAGTCACTTCATTCTTAATCAAGCTGGTCACCACCTTTTTGAAATCGACTCGTTCAACGGTGCTAGGGGCTCCTTTCCAAATGTTCGGACAGCTCCCTTTTCTTATGGAAATACCCATGTGCCTCAAAGCAGCACGAATTCAAGTTTACCTATCAAAACACAACATACAGATTTGCAAACAAAAAAAAAATATCCTCACCAAATCCTTCGTTGCGGACTCGGACTTCCGTGTCCCCCCCCCCCCCCCACCGAATACCTTCAAAACTACCCTCCTAAAAGACACATGACAGCGAATTTTGTTCTCCATAATAATTCATTTTCTTTACGAAGCGGCCGTCTCTTTCTCGCGTAATAAGTCGTCTGCGCGAGGGGACACTTGTTGACAAGGCAGGACTGCCGCCGGGCATGCTTATTAGGTTCCATTCCGTGCGCATTCGAAACAATCGCGACGTCGCTCTAGCGGAGAAGTAGTTTTAGTTGCGCGTGCTAACCCTGAACTTCTAGAGTCGCTTCCGCGTTGGATTGATGGACCGCGGGTGACCAAGGGACTGTGGACAGCCGGGGCCTTTAAATAGATGCCCAATCGAGCGAGCGAGTCTTGGTTTTTTTCTTTTTCATATCAGTGGTGTTTTGCCAGTGGCGTTGTCGAAGGAAGAAGGCGTGCAGGTTTTTTTTTATTTTATCGTGAACGCCCCATCCAATTCCGGCACTTTAAAATTAAGATTATGAATTTCTTAGAAACTTAACATGTATAGTCTTGAGCAAAGGAGAACCAGAGGGGACATGATTCAGTTGTTTAAATTTATCAAAATGAAAGATGTTATAGGGTTGAATTTTTGCACGGAAAGCATTAAAAGGGGTCATTGTTATGAGCTGTTCAAATCTCAGGCTAGCCTGGAAATTCGGAAAAATTACTATTTTAGCAGAGTAGTGGAACTTGGAATAGTTTACCGGAAGAGGCGGTAAGGAGCAAGGGAGTAGATAGTTTTAAGAGGGCCATTGATCTTCATTGGGGTCTATAATTTGACTAGGACCAGCTCAGTTGGGCCCAGAGCCTGTTGCTGGTCGTCACATTTGTATTTGTATTAACGTCAGCCTTCTTCCACTTTTTATTTCAAATCAGGCGTCCCACAATTTATTTTAGCTAACTATCGTTAAGTTACTTCAATTCGACCCCTAAGCTTAATTGTTTTAAGCAAAAAATAAATAAATAAAAACAGGAGCCTTATATTCTTCAGAAGATAATACAGACGTAAATTCTATGGAAATGAAGTCGGAAATTTGACAGATTGAAAGAAAAATAATAATCCGTATAAATAAAACAAAGAATATATGTGTGTATGTAAATCCACAACAATTTAATTTAACTACTCAAAAGTGGCTTTTACTACCCGAAATAACTATCGAATCTTCTCGATTTGGTCTCATTGGAAAGCTTGCAAAAAATACCCATTAGAGGGATTTCCTTCCGAAGATTTCGAAAACTCCTAAGAGCTAACTTCCCGCAGAAAAAAGATATAGACATTTTTAAAATTTCAAATTGGATTTATTAATATCGTCTGCATGCGAGCGTAAGCATGAAAAAAATTAAATAGCGCGAAAGAAATTATTGATGAGAAAAAGGTGTTGCTTTTTTTTTCTTGAATATACGCAATACATTCCCACATTCCCCTACATAGGATCATGTCCATAGTTATGTGTTTCGTTTTCGTAACATAGTTCTTCTTTATTAATGTACTTCAAATTTACTGAAATAACTTTGCTCAAGAACAACATTCAAAACCAATTGTATTCAAATCTCTCTAACTTCCTTAATAACTGAAAAATCTTATCCCAACAACATAAAAACCAATGACGAGAATTAACGCAAGCCATTTAGCTTTCCCTTCATTGACAAAAAGTAAACAATGGAATATCAATTTAGGGAAAAGGAAGGAACAACCAAGAGGCAAACCAGATTAACTTTCACGAACATTAAGGTTAAGAAAAGGTCAAACCACCACAGGAAAAGAAACACACGCAATTTTACGCGAATGCTTGGCAAAACAAAGAGCAAGCATTCCCTATGGAAAGAACAGAGGGAATCCCACTTAACCCAATTTTCGGCGCGGAGGATTCTTCGCGACCTCGTAAGGCCGTGGGCTCTTCTGGCGTTGGGGAGAGAAAAAATTCTCTCACAGGTTTTGTGTTCTGGCCTCGTGGGCAAGAATTTAATAACAGCACTTTCGCAATCTGGCAACGGTTATGATGATGGAGGTATGAGGAAGAGCGCAGGGACGCTTTCACATTTTTTCGTAATTTTATTCAGTGAGGGTTAGTAATTATGAACATTTTCTGTAAAGAGTCTTTGTTTTCATACATACATTGTTTTTACGAACAGTTTTCACAGCACATACTAATTTTTATTCTGTCAAACACTAAACAGGGATTTATTGCCAATGGAAATTTTTATTCTATCAAACACTCACTACACAGGAATTTAAGGAAGATAGAAGTTTTTATTCCATCAACCACTAAACAGGAATTTAATGAAGATAGAAGTTTTTATTATATCAACCACTAAACACTAATTTAATGAAAATGGAAGTTTTTATTTTGTCAAACACAAAACAGGTGTTCAAAGAAAAATGGAAAATTTTAGATTTCACGAAAACTGTGTTTGGCAAAACTCTCCCAAAAATAAAAGTAAAGGGTTACAGGCCCCTGATTTACCA
>JAXGGA010006694.1:0-67992 GCA_038373865.1 Uloborus plumipes
GGCTCGTTACTTCGAGAACCTGGTCGCTGAACTGAAAGGTAAATACAAATTTATCACATTATCAATTTTTGTTGTTGTCTTTTTGAAGTTAGAACGTCTTCAGTTAGTCGTCTAGTCATTTTTTGAGATGAGAAAAACAATTGAATCGTCTATTTCGAAAAGGTAACATCTCTATTTTGATCTCCTCTGTCTCTTTAGAAAATTAAACAGCGCACGGTTATATTTTTGAATGTCATAATCAATGGTTATTTGGTAAATTATTGCAGTAATTGTGTACTTAACTAAAGGCATTTTTTCATTGATTATGACATTCAAAAATATAACCGTGCGCTGTTTAATTTTCTAAAGAGACAGAGGAGATCAAAATAGAGATGTTACCTTTTCGAAATAAACGATTCAATTGAACTCGCGACTTTGTTACCGACACCTGTGTAAAAAAGTTCATACATATATTGTGCATGAACGTACATAGATACACATGCATGTTGGCATTTTTTGAAATGGGAAAAAAACTATTGATGATTCAAAAAACACACTTGTAGTTGAAGGAGCAGTTGGATAAAGGTGATATGTGACAATTTTAGAAAAACTTACTTTTTACCATGGATGAAGGTGATAAGGTAATATATTTTTTTGAAAGCTTTTTCTAGAAAAAAAAAATATCACGTATCACCTTTATTCACTTGCCCCTTCAATTGTGTTAGTGAGTTAACACAATTGAACACACACTAATTTGAATTAAAATGCCACATATCACCTTTATCCACTTGCCCCTTCAATTGTACAAGTTTTCACTTTTGTCGGCGGGCGTTCCCGGAAAGCCTCTCTTACTTTTTTTCCCCTTTCTGTCTTTCTTGTTGGTTTCTCGCGTGATAGATAGTATTATTACAGCAAGTCCGTGAACACATAACTAAATGGAGAATTGTGAAATATATCAAGTCTTAAAAATAGAGAGTCCTTATAGACATTTAGGGCTTCATTGGAAGAAAACAAAACAAGTGTTGTACTTAAAAGAAAAAAATAGAAGAAGGTGATTTTAATTTCGACACCTTGAACTCAAATTTTGTTTTTCGCAATCATAAATAGCGATAGGCCCCTACTCGTTGAGTTTCTACCATTGATCCCACCATTTGTTGTTTGACTAAAAGTCCCTCAGAATCGACTTTATTTGTACCCGACCCTTTACAAAATAATCTGCCGACAAAAACGGCCATAAAGCACACAGAAAAACCAGGTCTCTACTCCTGGGGTGGTGGTGTGCGTGTATGCGTAGGCGCGTATATGTGTGAGGTGTGTGTATGTGAGTCGGCTTCTTTGTGGGTGTGTGTAGGCGTGTGTAAGTGTGTTTGTGTATTGCATGGACGCCACCACACATTAGGAGGTATTAGACCTTAATGCTTGTAGAGGCCCAAAACTCAAAAGTACATTGATCCAAAGCTAAAAGGTACATCGACCGCGGTTAGGTGAAAGTAATAAACAATTCGTGGTTGCTAAAAAAACAAAAACAAGCAAAAAAAATCAGGTTCCAGCCCATATAGCAATAACACATGAGGCTTTTTGTGTCAAAAAACCCTAATTTTGCATACAAGAAGAATGAACGTAAATCTCAGCCGATTTGTAGCCATGACGACTAAAATGAGTCTTTCTAAATAAATATTGAAAACAATGAGCTAGACTTATTCTCGCAGTCATGCTAATCTTAAAAATTAAAGGAATACCAGCGATGGGCAAGAGAAATTGGTGATGCACCTAACATCGCAAATAGTCAAGGCTAGTTTTTTTCAAAGCAGTCAACAACTTTTTTTCATTTTTCTTATTAAATTTGTTTTCCAGAAAAGTTTTGTGGTGTAAAATTATTAATGATAACTTTTTTTTTTAGATAATTGCAGCAAATCATACTCTAATGTTGCAGATGACGCCTTCGAGTTCGTCGACCGCTCCAACTTGCAAAAACTACTTTTGAAGTATAAGGCCAAATCTTATGAAGACGACCTATTAACTGCTCAACAATCCAGTCAAGATGTCCACATCAGATATTTCAATGATGCTGATGACACCTTCGATCTCGTAGATCGTTCCAACTTGCTAAAATTGCTTTTGAAGTAAAAAACGAAACTTTCTGATGATGACGTGTTGACCACTCGCAAATTGAGTCAAGACAAACTTCCGGAAAATACTGCCGGACCCAATCATGTAGAAAACTTTATTTCTTCTTTCAAAATGGGTGCCTTTAAATTATCCCTTCTTCTTGTGCCTGATTATTTCAAGATACATATTAGATTATTAACATTATCTAATATGTATCTTGATCTGACAAAGCCTTACCTCACCCCAAGTTGCAACATACATTTTCTGCTGATGCTGAAGCTAATTCTTTTGTCGTATATGTTCGAACTAATATCTTTTCTGGAACTGTTCAAGTTGAAACTTAAGATGGAGATGCTGAAGTTGATACTTTTGTCGCAAGTGTCCAAACAAATGTTTTGATAGAACTGCTCAACTTAAAACCTTTGCTGGATATGGACAACTAAATAAGACTATGAAATCTGGTATCTTCATCTGACGACTTTTTACCTTACTCCAAGTTGCAAAATACATTTTCTAGAGATAAGTGACGTTGATATTATTTATCCTACATGGTCAAACTAGTTTTTTTTTGTGGAATTATCCAAACTAAAACTTTTGATGGAGATGGACAAGTAAATAAGACTATGAAATCTGATATAAACTATGATTCTCATAGAAATATTCACGCACCTCCCCTATGCGCATCTTCTCGTTTCCATACTCCTTTAATTAACGAAAAATCTTGAAAAAGAGAAAACACCATCAAAAAAAAAAAAAAAACTGCAAGACAATCAGAAAGCAAAGGCTCAAAAAAAAAAAAAAAAAAAAAAAAAAAAAAAAAAAAAAAAAAAACTAAGTCAAGCCAAAAAGCAAAGGCTCTAAAAAAAACTGCAAGACAAATCAGAAAGCAACTTCGCTAAAAAAACAAAAGAGAAAAACTGCATGACAAACCAGAAAGCAATGGCTCTTAAAAAATATATAAAAAATAAAAACAAAGAAAAATCAGAAAGCAACTGTTCTAAAAAAAAAACTGCAAGACAAATCAGAAAGCAATTGCTCTAAAGAAAAAGAAAAGAAACCCAAATCAAAAGCAATCAAAAAGATGAGGCTCTAAAAAGAAAAAAACTGCAAGATAAATCAGAAAGGTGAGGCTCTAAAAAAACTGCGAGACAAATCAGAAAGCAACGACTCTACAATGAAAATAAAAACTGCAAGACAAATCAGAAAGCAACGGCTCTAAAATAAAAAAATAATAAAAACTGCAAGAAAAATCAAAAAGCAACCTCGCTAAAAAAAAAAAGAAAAAAAAAACTGCATGACAAACCAGAAAGCAAAGGCTCTTAAAAAAATAAAAATAAATAAAAACTGAAAGAAAAATCAGAAAGCAACGGCTCTAAAAAAAGAAAAGAAATGCGAGACAAATCAGAAAGCAAAGGCTTTAAAAATGTGGAAAAGGAAACTGAAAATCGTCATGTGCGTAGTTTTAATATACCTCGTATTGAAGAAAATTCAATAGTATCTTTAGAAACATCAAAGAACATTGTATTATTGCCAAAGCTCATGATAAAACGTAGTGCACTGTTCGATTAATTTGAGAAAACTAATTCAAGACTCTCGCATACAACAGTATTTCGAAAAGTGAAACATCAATTGACTGTGACATGCAAGTAGAACACCTGAAGGAAGATTTTGATTTTCAAAATCGTGTGACAAATAGTGGTGGTATAACTGGTAATATGCATTTGCATTGAGTGTAATCAGCTTTAAAAACAGAACTCTTGATAACTTATTTTTGCTACAAAAGTTAACTAAAATAATTTAATACAAATGTAAAAAAAAAAAAAAAGCCTCGGAGAAGCACAAAATGAGAGCACTAGCATAATTTTGACTAGGCAGGAAATAAAGACAAAATATTTTAGCATAGACGTATCAAGATGTATATTAAAGCCTGTAGCCTAAGGACAGCTGAAACTTTCAAGCTCGTATTCTCTGTTCCTTACTTACTTTAACTGCGAGAAAAACTCAATCCTTTAAAATAGCACTCATAATTAATCAATGTATTGAACAGTCGTAGCACTTTTAAACTTCACTTCACTTCTCTTCACACTCTCCAGGGTCCCCCGTACCTACCACAGCTTCGTGGTTTAACCGGGATAGGGCCCTGAAGAGCGCTCTGTTCTTAATTTTGAACCAGAACCTAGGGTCGAGCAAACCCTAGGGCCCAGCACCCCCAGAGGTATCGTTTCACTTGGAGGACTTTGTGACCACGACATTTTTAACGCCTCCCAGCCACCATTAATCAAGGCGGTGGATCTTTGATCGGCTGGGTTTCGAACCCGGGTCCCTCCGGACACGAGTCCGATGCCTTACCGATCGGGCCACCACGGCCCTAGCACTTTTAAACTGAAAAAAAAAAAAAAAAAAAAAAAAAAAAAAAAAAAAAAAAAAAAAAAAAAAACATCAACGGCTAGTGAAAGCATAGATCTTTCAGTTTGAGATTTACTTGCAAGACCAACCTTCCATGCTCAAAAATATCAGAAGTAATAATTCTGCATTTAAAGCAAGAAGAGTGTCTTCTTGACGGGGGATTAGGGCTCCTGGAACTCTTTATGACCGAAATTAATTTAACAATGAATTTTTTTGGTTTTTTGAGTTGAAAATACAAATATCAAAAAACATTTTTAATTTTGGGGGTCTAAGGTCCCCTAAGCCTTAGGGCCCCCAAGAAAACTATTTCCAATCACAGGTACCATCAGTCAACCTCCCAGCAAAGTACAAGGAGTGGTACTTTTAAGTATGAGCATGATTCCAGACATTGAGGAGTCATAATACTAAATTAATATAAGCGGGACTTTTGAGTCCCGTCGGGGCATAAAGGGTTAATGAAATGAACAAACAAGTAACATTTTATTCTTTTTGTTAATTTTGAATTATTAATAAAATTCAGTATAAATGAATAAGATCTTTTCTGTTTGTTAGTATTGCTGAAAGAGAAGATAAAGATTTCCAATAAGTTTCAGCAATGCATATATTTACAGCCCGCGTTATATGCAAAGGCACATAAGTAAATCTAATTACATATTTTTGTTTCTTTTGATAACATAAGAACTACGACTTTGAGAAATAAATGTATAATTGCTAAAGTTTTTTCCTAATTTGTTTTTACTTAATGGAAAAGGATTCAAACTAAATAGTTCTTCGCAAAAAGAGGGAGGGGGGAATGTAACATCTTTTACAAAATAAGAATTCAAATTTTAACAGATAAACATATGGATCAAGCAATAGTTGGATATGTAATTTCTTTATGAATAAAAGGGGTAGTAAATAGGTGCTCTATCGCCCTAACAGAAAGGATTCTTTGTTAATCAAATGTAACAACTTTTTCGTATATTAGAGAGAAAGTGCATATAGGTACTTTTAGTGCAGGTTTTAATAGCTTTTAGTGCATATAATCCTGGTTCTATTTATTATAAATTTAAGCGAAGTAACTTTTTGTTTCCATACAGCTGTGCAGAGAATGTTCAGCATATTAACTGTAAAAAAATATTCCGAAATGTTCGTGGAAAATAATGGACAGCTCATGTGCCTAATTTCTGCCGGTAACATGTCTAGAAAAAAAAATTAAGAAAGTGTCCCATTTTAAAGGCACCAAGAAATGTTTCTGAACAATTCTGAAACACAATGCGTTTCTAATCTTATTTGAAATCTAAGCCAGATCAGCACAATCTTCCCATGAGCGGACTTCATCTTCCTATAGCGGACAAGAGAAACAATCGAGTTTCCTTTAATTCGTTTTTAATGGAGAATTAATTATGCATGTTGATTATTTGTAGTGCTTTTATTCAGAAAGCCTAGGAGTGATTGATTTAGCAGAAAATATATATTTAACTGCCAAAACAACTATTTTTTCATTGAAATTCACTAGTTTTCTTCTGGATAATGGACCTTAATAACTTCGTGACGACCCCCCCTCCCTTCTCGGGTCTCGAGGGCTCCGGGGGTGCAATTTACGCCACTGTAATCATGTGAATTCTAAGAAATGTGCATTGGGGAACATCAAATACTGTTGAAACGTGCAGCAAGTTTGGCTGTTTTTTCTGCATTTACACCACGCTAGCAGTGAAACACGCTTTACAGAATTCAGCTATGGGAGAATCTTCGAAAAATCAAAACCAAAATAATTTTAGAATCGAGGATTTGTCACCAAAACTCATGGTTTTTCAGAGAAAAATGCTCAAAAGCCATGAAAACTGACAATCATGGGATTGAGACTCAAAGCCTATGAAAAATAAACTGGAAAATAATATATATTTTTAATCTAACAAAATATTTGGAAGTGATACCGTACAATGATACAGCTGCTACGGGTACGGTAACAACTAGGGATGCACCGATTAATCGGCAGTACCGATTAATCGGCCATAATCGGCTACTTGGCCGATTATTAATAATAGGTAAAATCGGGCCGATTAATCGGCTTAAAAAATATTTTTTAAATATTATTTTTTAAAGTGTACATTTACTAAGAAACTATGATAAACATATTTATCAAGAGTAATAATAATCCTCAAGTTGATATAAAGTTTTTAATAAAATAATTCTCCGATTTTGAATAAATATACACGTAGACAATGTTGCAACATTTTTAATGTGTCGATACTTTTCTCATAAGCATAGTGCTTTTAGATTCCCTCTAATTTTCACAAAGAATTTCAAGTCTTGAATTAAATTGCTACTAAGAATTGAAATATTTAAATTGAAAGTACTTCTAAATGAGAGTGCTCACCACCTCCCTTCCCCTTTTTTTTTACTTTTCATGTCCAGTTCACATAATAAACAACGTGTTAATGCAATATTGTTGACAATAATATGAATATTTATTCTTTGAAATTTGAAAAAAAAAAAAAAAAAATGAAATTATGTTGGGATAAGTAGGAAAATGAAAAAAACAAAAATCTTCTCTCAGAAGTAAATTATTTACTATTGACTCAGAATCATAAAATCAAAAGACAAAACAGTGATGGTGAAATTAATAGTATTGAACATAATCACCCTCATCATTAACCGGCTTAGCCGATTAATCGACCGATTTTTAAAAGCCGATTAATCGGTAATCGGTAATCGGCCAATTTGCTTATCGGTGCATCCCTAGTAACAACCATGATAACTCGCTAGACATTTGCGTTGTGTTGTGATACCGCCGCCCAAGATTTACCACACATCTTAAAGTAAACCTTGATTTATTGAATTAATGAGAAACGATAACAGAGGTGAGGAGGATAGAGAGTGCAACGGACTTACCGAGAGGTCCATCATGCTCGCATGTACTTACATTGAGTTTCTGCATTGAAGTACGAAGTACTGTACTAAGACCTACTTCTTTCTAGCGGCGTAATCTCTGAACCTCGCTGAAACGCTCGCTCTCCGTAATACTCCTCCCCCTCCCTTCAAAAAATATGCACAAAAAATAATAAGAAAATACATATACAATTACAGTAAACTTGGATCCCGAATATAACTTTATGAGGATTAAGAATTCTTGCCTGTCAATACTGGATCTAGCTCTGAAGCAACAGTTAGTTACTTTCGAGTCAGAGTCTAATCGGAGTTTTATTTCTTTTATGCCAACCATTTATGATAAGGATGATATGGTGCAGCTCAAAATCTGTTCACGAGATATTAATCACACTTTTTTATATCTTTCTTCAGTTTTCCACATACGTAAGTATTTACATTTTTGCCAAGGGAAGCTCGCTACCTACTCTCTCCAAACAAAATGTTTTGCTTAGTCTTTTTTTTTTTTTAAACGAAACATTAAAGAAGTTACCGTGCATTAGGATCAGATACTACGATAGTTTATAAAATAAGCTCAACGAAGAAAAAAAACCTACTGATTTTTCAAATTTCTACAGGTGTGAAAGAAGGAAATTTAAATTTCCCTTTCTACTAGGCAAGTAAAAAAAAATATTAAAAAAAAAATACTACTTCAAGCTTTTGTTACTTAAGGTTTTTTTTTTCTTCGAATGAAGGAAAACCTGCCAAACGTAAGCGCAAATGGAACATTCTTTGGCCATGGTGAACAATTCTGACCTACGACAGACAGACTATTGACAAACATTGACCAAGACAACATTCAGTGGCCAGCTCGATCAAATCAAGATCCCTATCCACCAATCCCCAATTATTTTTTTTAAATACTAATCTCCACGTTTATGGGGAAAAAAACATCTATCCCTTGGTCCCTTGCATTTGGGTCTCAACTTAGCAGAAATATTTTTCTTTAAATTTGGGAACTTTACAAAACATAGTGACCCTACTAGATAATTATAAAACTCCTCTTCTCTACCTAGCCTGCTCCTGTCGATACTTTTCTCTTCTTGTTCTTTCAAATTTTCCAAAAGTTTTGGAAAAATTCTATCTAATGACCCAATTAAATGTTTTATATACTCTTACTCTGTGTTTCAGATCTTGATACGTTCCTCAGTGTATATGGTAGCCGAACATCTCTGCCGGGCTCAAGAAAGAAAGGTGAAACCTGTGTAGCTTTGTGAACAGCTGAATTCATGGCTAACATTGTCTGAGGTAAATGAGTGTCCCATTCTACATCTTCAGATGTAATGGTCGCAAGAATATTCGTCAGGCTTTGGTTTGTCTTTTCGACTCTCCTATTCACATGAGCGGAATACGCTGAGATGGGTCGTTTTTTGATACCTTGAGTTTTACAAAATTCTGAGAATTCAAAACTATCGAAATATTTTGCGTTATAGGTTACAAGAACTTGTGGACAACCCCTTTGAACTATGTAATTCTCGAAAAAGTCTTTTGCGATTGTCTGAGACTTTAAATTTGACAAGGAAGCAAGTTGAATGTATTTAGAGAATGCGTCTATCATAGAAAGCACATTCTTATTGCCTACCTGAGTGGTCTTTAGGGTACCAAAGACGGTAATGTGACATTTTTCTCCCGGTGTCTCCCTCTGATCTACCTCTTGCAACGTCACAGAAGGTATTTTGAATGCGCCCTTCCGAGATAAACAAATCGTGCATGATCTTACAAAATTCTTCGTATCTGTATGCATGAAGGCCAAAAGAAATTCTCTGTCAACCTGTTGTAAGTCTTGAAAATTTTTAAATGCCCCCCCCCCCCCTTGTGAGTGGAAGGACTCCAGAACTTTTGCTTTAAGCCTGTGAGGTATACAGACTTGGCGTTTGGAATCTGATCTCGGTGGCTTATGGTTACGCGGTGAGAAATGAATCAAAATATTTTCCTTATTAAATGCATAATTAGGATACTTATCATTCTCATTATTTTCAAGTGCATTAATAATTTTGGATATTCTCTTTACATTTTTATTAGCTCAGTACTATCTGGAAAGATAATAGTAACTGTACTAACACATCTCGGTAAATGGTTAGCAACTGCATTGAATTTTGATTTCACGTAATTCATAGTACAATCAAATTCTTCTAATGCCAATTTCAACCTGAGAATTTTGGATGAAAGATTTTTTGTTCGAGAATAAATCCTCTAACGGGCAGTGGTCACTATACACCTTAAAAGTCCTACCAATTAGAAATGATCTGAAGAAGGATAAGGCAGAATGGATTTCGAAAAGCTCTAAAACAGTTGCACTTTACTTTGAGATGGGATTAACTTTTCGGAATAGAAGTATAATGGCTAAAAATTTGAAATGACGGGCCTGAAAAAGGTTCTGCAAGGGGAAAATGCAGTAAAAATGCAAAGACGGTATATTAATTAACTTTATTTAGTTTTGTGTGCAAAATTTTTTATTGTTACTTAAGAGCCGTTTTTTTTTAAGAATCAGGCAGTCAAAAAACTTGACATTTTTGATTTTGCTGAAAATTTCAGAATATGGTCTTTATTTAAAATTATTAAACACGTGTTTCTTTATTTTTTCAAAAAAAAAATTTTTTCTTTCCGTTTTGAGAGGTCAAAGTTGGACTTAGCTCTTTTTTTCAATAAAAACATGCCAACTTAGATGGGCCAATACTTTTTGCTTTAGGAGTGGACCGTGGAACTGACAATTATTTTGTGTTCTACTATATCCCCACTAACTGTAAGTACATAAATATTTGTGGATAACTCTTGGCGTAAAGGTCAGAGGTCACTCAAAGTTGTACGAAAAATAGTTTTTTAATGCAACTTTGACCGACCAAATCTTCTTGTGGAAACGGTGCACAACGGTAGTGTTTATATCAGTAAATACCCACCAAAGAGTAGTATCCAAAAACATAAAGATATGTGTGGTTGATATTTTGCACATCGAAATATTTGACTCTGAAGTTGCAGAAATCGCAAAATCACGTGATTTTGAGGGCCATTATCTCCTTGCACCATGAGTGACCAGATACAAAACTAGTTGGAGTAGAAGCCTTTCTTGTCCCAGAAACACAATCCGTTAACAAACCTATGGCTACTCTTTCAGTTTTTGCAGAATTCGGCTCTAAACTTTGAAAAAATGAGTGTTTTTTGGCGTTAAGAAAAAAGGCCAATTACCTGTTTTAAAATAGGTATTGCCATTATTTATAGCACTATTATATCCCAACTTCCTAACTAGCTGAAATGGCATTTGAAGATGGTTATACAGTTGAAATCAAATTGAAAATGAATTCTCGAAAATACTCCGTATGCGTCAAAAACCATATTTTTTTATTTGTCCAGTAGACGTTTTTTTTTTTTTTTTTTTTGTCACCGTAAATCAGGGTTACTTGTACCCAGAAGAGGGCTACTTGAGCCCACAGTAAAATGATAAAATCTAGGTTTGGTACTAGCATTAGAGACTGCAGAGGGCTTCTACCTAGTGGAGAAACGAGGAACTACGTGCAAGTCTTCAACTAGTAGGTACCAAACCTAGATTTTATCATTTTATCGTAGTGGGCTCAAGTAACCCCCTAGGGTCCAAGTAACCCTGATTTACGGTATATCTCTTTAGTCCGTTAGGTTCCAACATGGTAAGCAATTTATGTACTTCTTGTCGTTCTAGTTGCTGTAAAACTGGAAAGTAATGTATCTTAAGTCTGATATAAAATAATTTCTCTTATCATATCAAGTTTATAATGTAAAAGAATATTTTGAAATGGATAATAGACCTAATCTAAAAAAAAAAAAAACTTACTTATTCAGCTGCGCCCTCTTGCTCGATGTCATGAATGTCATCAAAATTTTCCAGACCTGCACTGAGGGGCTTTAATGTACCAAGATTTTTAAGAAGTGACATTCTGCTAAAGAGGCTTCTGATTTGAGAAAAAGTTGAGTTTTTGATGACATTCACAACATCGACCAAGAGGGCACAGCTGAACAGAAGTTTCTTTTTTTTTTGGATTATGTTTATTGTCCATTTCAAATATTCTTTTAGCATTATAAACTAGATATGACAGGATATATTGCTTTATATCAGACTTATACATTGCTTTCCTGTTTTACAGTAACTAGAACGACAAGAAGTACATAAATTGCTTACCATGTTGAAACCTAACGGAACAAAGAGCTGTAACAAAAAAAAAAAAAAAAAAAAAAAAAAAAAAAAAAAAAAAACGTCGCCTGGACAAATAAAAAAAATATGGTTTTTGACGCATACTGGGTATTTTCGAGAATTCATTTTCAATTTGGTTTCAACTGTATAACCATCTGTAGATGCCATTTCAGCTAGTTAGGAAGTTGTGATATAATAGTGCTATAAATAATAGCAATACCTATTTTAAAACAGGTAACTGGCCTTTTTTCTTAAGGCCGAAAAACACTCATTTTTTCAAAGTTTAGAGCCGAATTATGCAAAAACTGAAAAGTAGCCATAGGTTTGTTAACGGATTGTGTTTCTAGGACAAGAAAGGCTTCTACTCCAACTAGTTTTGTATCTGGTCACTCATGGTGCAAGAAGATAATGACCCTCAAAGTCACGTGATTTTGCTATTTCTGCAACTTTAGAATCAAATATTTCGATGTGCAAAATATCAACCACACATATCTTTATGCTTTTGGATACTACTCTTTGGTGGGTATTTACTGATATAAACACTACCGTGGTGTACCGTTTCCACAAGAAGATTTTGTCGGTCAAAGTTGCATTAAAAAACTATTTTTCGTACAAATTTGAGAGACCTCTGACCTTTGCGCCAAGAGTCGTCCACAAATATTTATATACTTACAGTTAGTGGGGATATAGTAGAACACAAAATAATTGTCAGTTCCACGGTTCACTCCTAAAGCAAAAAGTATTGGCTCATCGAAGTTGGCATGTTTTTATTGAAAAAAAGAGCAAAGTCCAACTTTGACCTCCCAAAACGGAAAGAAAAAAATTTTTTTTGAAAGAATAAAAAAACACGTGTTTAATAATTTTGAATAAAGACCATATTCTGAAATTTTCAGCAAAATCAAAAATGTCAAGTTTTTTGAGTGCCTGATTCTTAAAAAAAACGGCTCTTAATAATGATTAAAGCCAGCAGCAAAAAAGGTAATCAAGTGAACAGAATGTTATTTCGCTAGTTTACGTTTACATCTGGTTTGATTAAATATTTTTGTACGAGCGAGAGCCTGGTGTCAAACGGTAAATAGCATCAATAAAAACACTAAAATGTGCAAGAGGCATAAAATGGTTTTCCCTCATTTTATGCTCTGTCAATTTCTCATTTGTTTTTGTGCTTCGAAGAAACTACATATTCTGGGAAGGTGTTTTGCCGCTATTGCCCATTGATCGCGTTAGAACCAATACTCATAAAAGTGACTTTAACTATAGTAAAGACACGAAAAGGTCATTGCTTTAGCTTCGGGTTTCGATTCGGTGTCAATGTAAGAAAACCCATTATTGGTTTCTGCGTGGGTTTACAGGACCTATATATAAGATTAGCTTCTGAGAAAAATAAGTCTTAAAACGTTACGCAGACTGTCAGAAATGGGTAAAAATAGTTTATTTGATATTAAGAACAAAAAGTAAGGTTTCTCGTCACATAAAGATCATACGCTTTTTGTCGCGCCCCAATAAGCTTATTCATGCATTGAAAATGGGAAATACATCTCAAATATTTAGTTACGCGAAATTTTACGCTTTGTTGTTAAAAAAAATGGTATTGCGTAAAGAAGAGGATGAAGTAATTGAATGTTTAAAAAAAAATGCTTTTAATTTCTATTGTCTAACATTCTAAACGTTAAAAAACAAAATGTGCGTATATCTTTCTTTCCTTTTATCTTTTATTTCAACCTTGGATTTTTTTAGAAAAAAGGAATTTATAACTATCATGGCTTTTACAGTTTTTGTTGGAGCCTCCTTGGCTTTGAGATAAAAGTTTCACCTCTTTTGTCGGAGGTTGTGGGTTTGATTACCAACGGAGCCCTGAGTGCTGTTTTCTCATTTTATGCTGTAAATCTTTCTTCTAGTTTTTTATATTTTAATAAAGAAGTCCAATATCACAAACAATAACCCATATATCTATATTTTTTTTAGTAATTAACAACAACAACAACTGTTTCAGATATTTTACTAATCTGAAAAATATTGAGAAGTATTTTCAAGTCCTGAAAAGAAAAAAAAAAAAAGAAGAAAGAGAAAAAACCTCTAGCTTTGTCTCTGGACAAGACTATTAAGACTATTTAGTGGAATAACTAGTTTATGATGACATAACTAAAATATTTTATTAATCGGTAGTTGGTATATGTCTTCCTCAATTAATCAAAAGAATTAAAAAGAATTCTTATTAAAAAAAGTATTTGGCTCGATTTCTAGCAGAAAGTTAAATGTATGATAGGAATTTCTAATGACTTAATTGAGAAACCATCTTCTTTAATAAATATTTCACTACTACCTTTGAATATCTAATGACTGCGGGCCGATCAGCGTAAACCTTTAATGTTTTACGCCAAACTAAACCACTCGGAATAACTAAGTTACACAAGCATACATGTGTAATAGGGTGGGTCGAAAAAAAATTATTATTTTTTTTCGAAACGCTATACCGCGGAAAACTTGCCTCTAGGGTAGGTAAGTAAAATGCAGATTAAATAGAGGAAAAATATTGAGTCCCCAGCTAGCGCATTGTACTTGAAATTTCGATTTTTTTCCAAAATTAAGTTATTTTCCAAATTTTTTTGCAATACTAAGTCAATAATATTTTATTCTGCTACAGTGAAAATCCTTTACTAAAATGGTTGAAAAACACATAAAGAATGTTAACTGGTCAAAATCGTTTAATTTGCGGTGGCGCAAAAGACTCAAAAATCGGTAAATTATTGCGTTTCATGCTCGCAGCAATTCTAGTCGGCCTCGTTGCCCGGTGAATGACAGTCATTACTGTTCAATGTATCAAGCTTTTCAACGCATTTCCCACATGGAAATTAGTTCGTCCGAGGAATTTGAAAATAAATTGATGAAAACTGGGCATAAAGATTCTAAATAGCACGCTCGAACTAAGTTACCTTGGCAGATGCGCATGATATTGAAAAATACTGCATTGACCTGTGATCGCTCCAGAATTTCGAGCAGAGCAACGGCTGTTGAAGCTTCAAGTATGATGAATGTTAACCGGTTAAAATCATTCAATTTTCGGTAGAGCAAAAGACTCAGAAATCGGTAAATTATTGCATTTAAGGTACATACTAGAACCTTAAAGGAATATGTAGTAAATTATTCTGAGCTCCGTGTGTTAAAAGATAACTACTTTTTTAGTTTACACTACAGTTTATTGTAATGAAGTAAGCATAGAAAAGGTACTAAAAGAGCACATTAATATTGTCTTTTTATTACAATAACATATTTACTGCATTGCAAAAGTCTCACTATTTTTGTGTGTTTAAGTCGAATCTGTACTTGCTGCAGAACTTCGGCATTGAATCTTTTGATTAAAAGGGTAGATCTTATTAAACTATCTCGGTTCTTCCGAAGACGATTTTTTTTAGCTGTTTTGTGTTAAATAAGAACTTACCCATCTGTCACTAGTTTCATCAGCAGTGATTTTAGCCCACGATTAATCATCAGAAACTCTTCGGAAAAAATGGAAGTGGTGTAAGTGTAATAGTGATCCGATTAATTATTTCTGTGCAGTTCGTTGCCTGAAGGCTAATTTTTAAGACCGAAAATACCTTATTGATTCTGGTTTGCGGGATTATTTTCTAGTTTTTATAATTTTCTGAAACCTAACTTACTGATGTATTTTCCTGCATCCACTATCATCCTAAGAAGCAAGTGCTCTGGATGGGCAAACAATGCATTTCTTTAAATCACAGGATCAACTACTCTAATCAAATTCTCCCATAGCAATCTTATGGATTTGATTTGCTTCAAAAATATGTGTAGGACCATCTGTCAGGTACTGGCTTTTTTTTTATTTGAGCCATACAAACATGTATGATTGATAATAAAAACATACTAACAGTTTGTGATTATCTGAAGGGGTTTCCGCACTTACATATAGTCTCAAAACTGTTAGCAGTTGTCATCCATCGTGAGTGGGAACGAGGACCTGGTTCGCGAGCAGTAAAGTCCACAGTGCATCTGCCTGACTTTATAACAGAACTTATGCACACAGGTATTGTTGCTCTTTGTTTACAAATGGGAATCAATGCCTGGTACTTCAAAATCCAGTATTGGAAGTTTTTTGCACTTATGAAGATGGATACTAATTAGCTACTAAATGATTTTAGCATAGTCGTTTCACATTTTAAGGCTTGGAACAAATGCTCTACAAAGACAACTCGTTAAAGTGCAAAAGCAAACTCCCCACTGTAGAGGTGTTTTGTTGTTCTATAAAACACATAAATATTTTTTCCAACCCTGGTTAGTAACTGTGCCGTAACTTTTATACATCTAGTTCGTCTAAGGAAAAACGGCACTCAGTCAGATTAGAGATAATGCTATCAGCAATGTTCTGAGCAGTTTCACTTAATGGTGTAACGTGACCAACAAACTCACAGATCCATGTTTTTTAATTAAAGAATAATGTTACTGTTTTATGTATGGTTGGAGTTTTAAGTGTTTTTGGTTAATGTTCTGAATTACAAGGGCGTTATTCGTCCTTCCATCAAAAAAAGTCCTTAGAGCGGACTGCGTTCTTCAATGCATTGGTTTTAAAGTTCACTACGTTATGCTTTTTTCCCTTCTAATTTTACTTTTGTTAATAATGTGAGAGTGGCCGTCATTAGTAACGATATTCATATCTTTCATCATACTTGAAGCTTCAACGGCCGTTGTTCTGCTCGAAATTCTGGAGCGATCACAGTTCAATGCAGTGTTTTTCAATATTATGCGCATCTGCCGAGGTGACTTAGTTCAAGCGTGCTATTCAGAATCTTTATGCCTAGTTTTTATCAATTTCATTTTCAAATTCCTTGGACGAACTAATTTCCATGTGGGAAATGCATTGTAAAGCTTGATACATTGAACAGTAATGACTGCCATTCACCGGGCAACGAGGCCGACTAGAATTGCTGCGAGCATGAAACGCAATAATTTACCGATTTTTGAGTCTTTTGCGCCGACGCAAATTGAACGATTTTGACCAGTTAACGTTCTTTATGGGTTTTTCAACCATTTTAGTAAAGGATTTTCACTGTAGCAGAATAAAATATTATTGACTTAGTATTGCAAAAAAAAAATTGAAAAATGACTTAATTTTCAAAAAAAAATCGAAATTTCAAGTACAATGCGCTAGCTGGGGACTCAATATTTTTCCTCTGTTTAATCTGTATTTTACTTACCTACCCTAGAGGCAAGTTTTCCGCGGTATAGCGTTTCGAAAAAAAATAATTATTTTTTTTCGACCCACCCTAATGTGTAAAGCATTGCTTTCATGCACGAAAACAAGCAGAAACCAGCTTAACTTTCTGCTAGATTTTAAGTATCGCTTGCCTTGTTAATAATGAGCAATTTAAATGGAAAATATCTCTACAGCTCGTCATTGGGACTAGTTAATTACGTCGACATATTGATTCTTGACTGTCGAACTGTCGTGATGTTTTCGTGAAATAGAGCTGTTTGAAATGTATCGCACATAGTGTTAAGAAGGAAATCTCCTCCACAGTCCATAGCTTTTAATTAAAATTAGAGATGGATCAAAGTTTCGGCAGTTTCGCCGAAGCTTGGTTTCATTATAAACATCAACTTAACAATCGAACATTTTTTCATATTTCAAATATTACTTCGTATTGCTTATTTGCAGTAAATAAATTAGAAATGTCTTATTTTCTTATACTTCCAGTTCAAAACAAAAATACTTTAATTTATTAATATTAATTTAAAACTGAGACATTATGCTAAAATTGGATGTAACACTAAGAATATTAAAACATATGGAGTATAGTAATGTGGCGGGTCACCAATCGTAGCGGCATGCTGCCTCGTGAATGCTCATTAGAGGGACGTACAGTAAATAAATTAAAAACATTTATTAACATACTGTCCGCCCCGCTTAAACGAATGCTGTCGGTTCCAAGAAATATTATTCAATTAAGCAGGGATTTCTAACATTACGTCTATGGAATAAGTTCTGGTATATTTTATTTGTATAAGCGGTTTATTCGTTTATCCGTTACCCGATTAAGCGGGGACGACAGTATGTACAAAATGAAAATTAACTTAACGGTTAAAATTAGCGTCTTGCCGCAGCCGGCATAGTAGGTAACGTACACTGTTAAAAATTCAGGAAACTTTTATGGTAAATATTACTGTAAAATGCTGCATTTACAGTAACGAAAATATTTACAGTAAATTGTACCATAAAAAAGAAACGATTACAGAGCGCCAGTTGATAAACCACGTGACTTACTGAGCGAAGCAGGTAATACTCAATTTCTGGTCGCCATGTGTGGTCTATTCGGTATAGTGGATAGAGAAGCGAAGTGCGATAACTGTCTTGGGTTCGATCCTAGCTTTTTGCATTTTTTAACTCTACTTTTCTTTACCGTAAAATTTTACAGTAAAATTGGATTTTACGGTGAAAGTTACTGGCAACATGGATGCCAGTAACTTTTACCGTAAAATTTCAGGAAAATTTGTAACAGTGTAACGGCAGCAAATATAGGCAGCAATAATGCAAATATAGGCAGCAATTAGAGCAAATAAGGTAGCAAACTGCTCGCTTTTTTGTGGTAACCTTAAAGCCGTTGCCACTCGCTTGGTGGTGCTAAAGTTTGCTTAACTAAACATTATGCAAATTAAATGTTAAATAGTATGAACATTAAAGTTCATAGCAGTACACCACAGTATCATTATATTACATTTATTATGCATTCAATGCTAAAACTTCAATACGTATAGCAGCCGAAGCTTCGATATTCGGAGATTCGGCCAAACTGCTCTCTGCGTCGTCTCTAATTAAAATGTCTTTGCTAGTTCGTGAAATTCCATTTTCTTTTTATAAAAATGCACCCATATTTTTCATTTAATTTTGTTCTTCATTTTACTTCCTTCTAAATTAGCTCATAATTGATTATTTCTACTTTCCTTTTCTTCCGACTTCAGCGTTTGTTTACCCTTCGATAACTTTTTCTATTTATTTCATCTGACTTCCCGTATTGACTTTTATTCATTTATTCTTTCTGATTTCTCCGATATCTCTTCTTGTATCATCATATTTCTTTGATTTTACTTTGTTCCTCTGTTTATTATTCTCTCGTACTAGGTAAATCAAATACTAATTTTCTGATTGAGTCTGTGATTCATTTTTCACCTAATTTTACTTACATTTAAATGCATTCAGATCTGAGTTTTTTTTCCCATTTGAATATTTGTCCTTTCTTTTCTTCATTGACTTCAATACGCGTTTTTCTTTGGATGATTAATTTAATTTTTGGATTTTTTTTTGTATTCAGCTTTCTTTAATTTTCTTGCGTGATTCATTAATATTTCCTTTTTATGTCTCTGACTGTTTTTTAAATTTTTCTTATTCACTCTTCAAAGAGTTCTTCTACGGCAATCCTTTCAAACAATGAAAAAACTCTCCTAAGATTTCCTAATGAGATTTGTTTTTATGCTGAATATCAACCTCAATAGGCTACAAACATTAGGCAATGCTTGATTGCATTTTTACGAACTTTTAAAATGAAAATATTTTTAATGGAAGTTCAAAACATATGCGTGAATTTTCATTAAAATTCATGCTATAATAAATAATTTCTTACTAAACTTGTTATCTGCTCAAAGGCACTTGTTAAAATTGTTTAACAGTAAGTAAACGATTTAACTTTTTTCCTATTGAAAGGGAATTTTTTTTTGTCAGTTATGAAACTGCAAATATCATACCAGTAGGTCCAAAAATCTAAGCATAGAGCACCATTTTACGAATTTACTGTATCTGACTTTTCTCCTGCTCTAAATTGGGAAAAGTTAGGTCCTATTTTCTAAGCATAAATCATTTCTTAACTTTTTCCTTTAAGCATGAACAGAATTTGCATTCGCAACCGAAAAATACGGTCACTTTTTCAAATTTATGGTATCATACTCTGCAAAATTTTGCCAACTTCAAAAAATATTTCGATTTCAGTTCGTGCGTATGACCCACACTTCAAGATTTATTTATGTTGAAGTGACTATTTGTATATGGAAGATTTTCGAATAAATTCAGTGCATATCTTGAATATTATTAGGGCGCCTTTTTTATTGAGGGAAAACCAAGGTTTCCGATGGATGAGCAATGCTCGTTATAAATATATCCAAAAAAAAAAAAAAAATGTTTGGTCATCTCAGACAGTTTTTATATTAGGGTGGAAATATTTTTTGGAGTGGGATAAAAAGTGCAAGTTGTAGACAACGGTTAGGATGAGTTTTAAATTACTTCGGCATTTGTCTTGGTGAGTACTGCAAACGTGAAATTTAGTTTATGGAACCACAATCTTATAAAAGTTTACGATTTACATTTTGTATTAGTTTTAAAATCAATATTTTGAGATAAAAGAGAAACTGAAATATTGCATGCAAGTTTTTATACGTTAATAATTTTAAATTATTATAAAATTTGATTATTTATGAAAAAATATCCAATGAATACTATGAGCAACATTTTTCATGATATAAAATTTTATCGCTTCATAGATTCAATTATTTCATTCCTTCAGAATATTATTTGCATTCTTTAAAACTAAGTTTTTCTTATATATCGTTACTATTTCGACCCAGATAAAATTCACCTCCTCCTCTCTAAAAACAATAGGTTTGAAAACTTCAGGTAAAAAAGAACTTTCTGAAATGTTGTACTTAAAACCCAATTTTAATTATCTAATTATATTAAAACATTTTAACATTAAGTGCTATATAGTCAGAAAAAAAAAAGAAAAAAAGTTTTTGGAACACACACACACATGCACACAAGCGGAACCTGTAAGTCTTTAATGAGTGATGTAATCACGGAAAAACATTAGATAAAACAATTTCTTTTTGTTCTGTTTTCGAACTACTGCATAGGTAGATGACAGAGATAAGAAGAACAAGTTTTTTTTTATTTTTTTATTTTTTTAATCTATTTTTTTAACACTGGGGTTTGCAAGAAAAAAACTAATTTGATTTTGCCAAAATACGGATGCAGAAAGATAAGTTGGTTATCGGGCTTTGGAAGGAAACTCTTTCAGGGTATGTAAAAATGAATTAAATTATACTTTTAGTCTTTCGTTTTATCAAATAATGTGTTAGTGCAAGGAGTTTATACTCTCTGCAAATGCAATGCTTGTAAGTACGATTTTCTGAAAAGAGTTAATTCTTTTTTTTCTAAGAATAATGTAAAACTACAGAGAAGCGCAAGAATATATAAATAATTATTTATCAATAACGTTGGAACTGACGGATATGAAAAAAAAAAAAAAAAAAGTTAAAGTGTTAAAATTTTATATCTTTATTTTTGTTATTAGTATCAATTATTAATGGTGTTACGTAGTTAAACGCTGCAATTTTAGACTCTTGCTATATCTACTTGGATAAAAGTCTGCTGGACAGCTAGAAAAGACAGTCCAATATGAGGTATCTAGAAGCAAAGGGATGTAAGTGTCAAAATTAACTATTTGGAGATAACTAGTACAAACCGTAGGAGAAACTCGCTTCTTTTTGGGGAGGCAAGAGATGGTTATTGTAGCACATGTTACGCTATAGTTACATTACCATGGTGTAACCTTCCACAAGTGATGTGTTACTTTGCACCGGATATGTCGGTTAAGTTACTCCACAGTAGTGGAGACAGCACTGCTTTCACCTTATTTATGGAGTACGGTTGCACAATGTTTTTGACAGTGAATAAAATAGAATTGCTACGCCATCTGCAACGGTTCTTGTGCTATTTAGTTTTAAAGTAATAAGTTAATTAAAAGTTACCCCGTAGATAGTATCCTGGTATAGATTTTACTTGAAATAGACCCAACGACTGTTAATAATTAATATTAAATATCTTATAAAGCCAGGAATTTGATCTAAACAAATAAAAAACATTTTTGTACGATATTAAGGACATTTCTACGCCGTGAAAGCGGTGCATATGGAATTGAGAAAAATATTGAACATTCTCAATCGGAAAGAAGTCACGCTCACGCGGTTCTTAGGTCAAGGTGTCCTTGGTTATTTGCGCAAGTATGGTATAGAAATATTACCGTCGTTCCTCGCTACTTTGTTCTTCGATTTTCGCGGTTTCGCTTTATCGCGGATACAAATTCAGTAGCCTTTTCTAATGGACTTAATTTTTTCTCTCAACAGAGTAACAGAATATTGTTTTTAAGTAAGGTGAGTGGGTTTAAAGGGTCATAGTTTAACCGATTGAGAAGAGGTGATTCATACAAAAATCGCCATCTGCTTTCAGCCACTGAACACTTACTGAGGAACTTATATCATTATATTCATTGCAAGAGAATAACTGCCTTTGAAAATGGAGTTCAATTTTATTCTTAAACAATAGGTTTCTTTTCTCAAACAAAGAATGCAGTGGTGTGTTGGTAGAGATACTGTCCCTCTCTTTCACTTGTTGTATCAAGTGAACAAGTTGCACTATTTTCATTGGTTGTTGGTACGATAGTAGTTGTAAAGTAGCGTTTTTAAAATAGCTAATAACAAATCCTACGGTAAGAATGTATGCAAGAAATCTGTGTAATAGTACTGCACAATAAAATCAATGTGACACTTTTACTGTCTAATTTTCGTCTTATTTTCTCATGAATTGTATAATACATAACGTAATGCGATCGTAGTGGGGACAAAAAGATGTTCTTTTATGTCTAAGGTGCAAAGATAAAGCATTTATAACGTCGATTCCATTCTCTACTGACAAAATGTTCATTTTATGAATAAATAATCCTATTTCGTGGAACTTCACTTATTTCGATAAAGTCTGGAACAGATTAACCGCAATAAATGAGGGTTGACTGTAATTGCAATTTTCATCAAGAATTTAATTAATAATAATAATTATTAATATTTTTAATATTAATATTATGGATGTTAATATTATTAATTAATAACTATTATCATAATTATTATTATTATTTTTATTATTAATATTATTAATATTATTATTATTAATATTATTAATATTAACATTATTAATATTATTAATATTAACATTATTAATATTATTAATATTAACATTATTAATATTATTAATATTAACATTATTAATTATTAACTATTATCATAATTATTATCATTATTACTATTATTAATATTGTTATTATTATTTGAGAAAAAGAAATTATGGAGTTAAGAAATGTAGTGCGTTCATATAACTGGAAAGACAGACGAGATGTAAATATAGAAATGCGCCATTTGACGACGTCAACCACGTGTTGGGCTTAGACAAAAACGAGTAGGTGCCAAGCAGACTGCGAATGCGGATAGTATGCGGATAGTACACTGCGATGCAAAAGTTTAGACAAAATGCAAATATGTGAATAAAAAGAAAACTATTCAACGAAATGTTTTCTAATTTCTACTGCAGGTACACAATATGGTTCCAAATACGTGTCTGTAGTTCTTAACAATAACTGGAATTAAATTTTGGATTTTACAAAAGTCATTTTTTTATATTGTTGCAAAAGTTTAGACAATAGTCAGATTTTATGCAAATATCATATCCCTTGAAATGTGATTAGTTGGGGAAATGCAGGACTGTTTTATTCATTTATAAAGTGCAGAGATTGCTGAATAAATAATCAAAATCTCAAAAGCTCTTTAGTTCTCGTGTAAAGAAGATGAGAAAGTTTGGAAGCCGAAATTTGAAAATAAACCTACTTTATTAATTTTTTGTCTTTTAAATAGGCTCTAGTATGGTAGTATATTATTTTTTACTTTGTGGAGAGCAAATTCAGACATGCGTATTGAAAGTCTAAGAAAAATTATATTTCTTAAGGATGAAGGAATTGAAAAAACGGCTCAGACTGACGATTCGCCCCTTAAACCTACAAAACTTCAACTTGAGTCAAAAACAGCACGTGACAGAATAAGTAGTTGAACAATTGAATCGGAATGCAGAAAAAAAACAAAGAATTGTGCCTGATCCTTTTCGGACAGAGTGTCCCAAATAAGCCAGATTTTAATGGGAAAGGCAGCATATGTATCATCGTGACTAAAAAATGAATGGTACTTTCTTTGATAAAAATTATTAAAATTGGGATGGCCTAGATGGATTATAATTCTTTTCGCGGGACTTGAGAAATATTCAATGATCATATGCTGTGCTGCTTTTACCAATAAAATTTGGCTTATTTGGGACACTCTGTTCGAAAAGGCTCAAGCACAATTCTTTGTTTTTTTTTTTTTGTGCATTCCGATTCACTTGTTCATCTACTTATGCTGTCACGTGCTGTTTTTGACCCAAGTTGAAGTTTTGTAGGATTAAGGGGCAAATCGTCAGTTCGAGCCGTTTTTCCAATTCCTTCATCTTTAAGAAATATATTTTTTCTTGGTCTTTTGATCGATATGCATGCATGTCTGAATAGAGCCGATTAAAAAGACAAAAAATTAATAAAGTAGGTTCATTTTCAAATTTCGGCTTCCAAACTTTCTCATCTTCTTTACACGAGAACTACAGAGCTTTTGAGATTTTAATTATTTATTCAGCAATCTCTGCACTTTATAAAGAATAATAAAGTCCCGCATTTCCTCCACCAATCACATTTCAAGGGATATTTGCATAAAATCTGACTTTTGTCTAAACTTTTGCAACAATGTAAAAAACTGTCTTTTGTAATATCCAAAATTTGATTCCGGTTCTAGTTTTAAGAACTCCAGACACGTATTTGGGACCATATGGTGTACCTGCAGTAGAAATTTGAAAGCATTTCGTTGAATAGTTTTCCTTTTATTCATATATTTGCCATTTGTCTAAACTTTTGCATCGCAGTGTATGTTCCCTGAGAAAATCAACAAAAGTTTACTTTCGGTTTATCTCTTTTGTGAACAGAGCATACATGCGTGCATTTTCAACTAAGATAGCATACATTTTGTTAAAAATTTAAACATAAATCTTATACATGTATAAGTTAAACGTTGCATATTTAAAAGAAAAACGCGCAAAAAATTTCTACATAACTGTAATATTGGTTCAAAAGCAAAATAAATAAATTATATCTTACGTTGTCATTCCTTTAAACCGAGCTCTTTTATAAAGAATGTTTGAAAACTAGCTGAGTATTCGATAACTCTTTTCAAAAAATATCTATTTCGAATAGGAGAACATTTTACTGCTACAAAGAATGAAATTCGTATAAGGGACGTGAGAATAAATATAGATTTCACATCCTTGGCTGCAGGACAATGATTTCTCCTTTCGCTATTTCCGAAGGTCATATTGCTTTGAAAGGATGGAATTTGGAGTAGGATTCAAATATTTTCAAGTGTATGAAAAGATTTTAGCATTTATAGGAAAGTACTTTTCAAAATAAAACGTGTTGCACAATAGTGAGGTGAATGTTTTCCAATTGGAAAGTATTTCTTTTGCATTTATTTCGTCTAAAAGCGGTTGGAGTGTGCGTCATATATTCTATGTAGAATAAGTAACGTCCATGTATGGATACTAAAAAACAGACATTGTACTTGTAAAAAGCTTAACCTCATCTTGGAAAAGCAGTTATGGGCTTATTCTTATACACTTTGTGTGTGAAAGTTTTTATTATTTGGCAAATGGTGGCGAATTTATTTTCTTGACTGTAGTTATATACTCGGTAGAAAAGAATATCTTTTCTGAAAATTACTTTGTTTATAACTTTCATTTTATTATTATTATGTAATAGATTTATTTTATAAAAGTACGAGCGAGTTGCGAAAACGTGAACTTACGTATTGTATTAAAACCTACTAAGAAAATAAAATATAACAAATGTTCTTTAACTCTTAAGGTCTTAAGAGAATTCTTATAAGCACGGTTCACATTTTAAAAATATGAAATGAAATAAGTGTATTATTTTTTGGTAATAGCACTCAAAACCTGCAGTTAGCATTAATGTCGTTAAGTTGATTCTGTCAGTTAACACAGTTTAAACTAAGAATTTGAACGCAGGAATAGACAGTACACAGATTTGCACGGCTTTCATTATACCATTCATATTACTTTTTATCTTATTTTTTAAGATTTAATCCTTTCCCAGTTTGCCGGGCCTCTTCGAGCCCAAGCTGATTTACTCGTACGTCGTGCGGGCTATCTGATTTCTATTCGCTTTCAGTTTCTCTCATGTCTTTTCTATTTTTAGTAACAAGTTATTCCCATATATGGCGATAGTTGTCCAGTAGTTGATAGTTTGTGTTTTCTATTCTAATTGGTTTAAAAGTGTTTCCGACTGAATTCTGAAAAAAAAATGAAATTGTTAAATTGTTAATTTTATTGGCTGCTTTAGAATTAACCTAAATAACACGACAATAAGATTAATTTTTCCAAGTTGTAATCACTGAAATCATGTACTTATTTTACTTCATACTTCTTAATGCAACCCAAGGTTGTAGAAAAAGTTCTCAAAATTAAAAAAAAAAGCATTAATTTTCATTTTTCGTTTTGAAATTTATTTGAGGTGAAACTTTTTGAAATTTAAAACATATGTACTTGATACCTATCCTTATATTAAAAGAAAGGTACTGACTTTTGTTCTTTGATTAGAAATGTATTGCGTATAAAACGGGATTAGCTTATATTTGCCATTATGTGGTTTAACTAATCTGTATAATCAAATTTAAAAGCAACTTTGGGAAAAAAGCTTTAGTAATAATAGTTTAGTAAAAAGTATAGTGGGAAAAAAGCCTTCAAAAATATTTTTAAACTGATGGCTTGATTTGAATCGAAAAAAACTCGAAAACTTGTACTACAAGCACGTTTAAAAATAATCTCTAAATTTCCAAAACGTTCAAGTAAAAATATATTTATAACAGCAGAGATTTCAGCAAAATTTCGGTTGCTCTAACAAATGAGGTTGGATGTTAATCTAATATATAAAATTCTCGTGTCACAGTTTTCGTTGCCATACTCCTCCGAAACGGCTTGACCGATTTTGATGAAATTTTTTGTGCTTATCCAGTATCTATGAGAATCGGCCAACGTCTATTTTTCATCCCCCTAAATGTTAGGGGTAGTCCACCCTTATTTTTTTTTTGTTCGCACATAACATCTGATCTACTGAACCGATTTAGACGATTTTTTTTTAATCGATAGGAGATGGTGTAACTTAGATACCATGTACTCATATGACGATATTTGTTCACTAGAAAAAAAAGTTATGGTCGAAAAACTAACATTTCATGTCATTCAAAACAATATGTGTTATCGTAAATCCTTACTTCAATTAGCGACCCGATGGTCAAGTGGTTATGCGTGCCAGGTTGAAGTTCCTGATGGAATGAGATCGAATCCAGGGCCGCAAGGATTTTTTTGAGCAGCTGCATGTTTTTTTTTTTTTTTTTGAATGATTTTAATGATTGTAATGTCCTTATGCAGGTACATCCCCTCATGGGGATCTACCCCATATTTTTTTATAGTACAAAATGACAGTTTTGGTCGGATCTTTGTTAAAATTGGCAATGGGGTCTTTCGATGCTGTAGAATTTTCTTATGGACGTTTGCGCCATTTTTGGGGGCTTTGAATCGATTGTGGCAATAAATGGTTTTTGATTTGCGGCACTTATATTATTTTTTCAAAAATTATATACACTATCAATTATATTATGTTAATTTTTGTACCTTTATAAAATTCTGTATTTTATACCTTGCATTTACGTCAAATTCAAGGTAAAATTAAAAGTCAAAAATTCTGAAGAAGATAAATATATGTTAAAAATTAAAGTAACTATTTTTTGTGATTTTCATATTGGTTGTGACCAAAAAACATCATTACAAACAAATAAAATGTATCAAACACCATGAGTGTTGAGTTATTAGGCAAAATCTGCTGTGTAAAGTTTTTTTTCACTGCGAGAGGGGGGCGGGGGGGGGGGTATGAACGGCCATTAAAGTGACACAAATTTTAAAAAAAAATAAAGGTTGGATCTCCAATTATCCTGCTTCGTAATTTGAACCCGCCCCGGCTGTGCAACGGTACGCGATTAGTCATTCAAAAATTAATGAAAAACGTGATCGAAGCCAGGATTTTAAATGGCAATTCAGTTTCCGATTAGATTGGCATTTGCAATGACTATCAACAAATCCCAAGGTCAAACGATGTCTGTTTGTGGCTTAGATTTGAGAACACCATGTTTTTCACACGGACAATTATACGTGGCATGCTCTCGAGTGGGTAAACCATCCAGTTTGTTTGTGTTAGCTAAAGATGGACTAACAAAAAATATTGTTCAAGCTATAGCATTAAGAGATTGATATTGTTTAATAGTGTTACTGTCGTAATTATTTAATTAATGATACATAATTTTAAGGAATAAATTATAATAACTTAAAAATAATGTTTGCTTTTTGTTATTTTTATATTCCCTCATCGTTCACAGCGCTCCATGCTTATTTCACGCATATACCACAATTCTTACGTACATACAATATACACATTCTACCATACATACATACATACTTACAATAAGTAAGCTATTTTTTGTCTACACTAGAAATTACTAGGAAATTATTTATATGGCAAAACAACGTTTGCCGGGTCAGCTAGTCTAATATATAAAATTCTCGTGTCACAGTTTTCGTTGCCATATTCCTCCGAAACGGCTTGACCGAGTTTGATGAATTTTTTTGTGCTTATCCAGTGTCTATGAGAATCGGCCAACATCTATTTTTTATCCCCCTAAATGTTAGGGGTAGTCCACCCCTAAATTTTTTTTGTTCGCACATAACATCTGATCTACTGAACTAAAACAATATGTGTTATCGTAAATCCTTACTTCAATGAGCGACCCGATGGTCAAGTGGTTAGGCGCGTCAGGTTGAAGTTCCTGATGGAATTAGATCGAATCCAGGTCCGCAAGGGTTTTTTCGAACAGCTGCATGTTTTTTTTTTTTTGAATGATTTTAATGATTGTAATGTCCTTATGCAGGTACATCCCCTAATGGGGATCTACCCCATATTTTTTTATAGTACAAAATGACAGTTTTGGTCGGATCTTTGTTAAAATTGGCAATGGGGTCCTTCGATGCTGTAGAATTTTCTTATGGACGTTTGTGCCATTTTTGGGGGCTTTGAATCGATTGTGGCAATAAATGGTTTTTGATTTGCGGCACTTATATTATTTTTAAAAAAATTATATACACTATCAATTATATTATGTTAGTTTTTGTACCTTTATAAAATTCTGTATTTTATATCTTGCATTTACGTCAAATTCAAGGTAAAATTAAAAGTCAAAAATTCTGAAGAAGATAAATATATGTTAAAAATTAAAGTAACTATTTTTGTGATTTTCATATTGGTTGTGATCAAAAAACATCATTACAAACAAATAAAATGTATCAAACACCATGAGTGTTGAGTTATTAGGCAAAATCTGCTGTTAAAGTTTTTTTTCACTGCTAGAGGGGGGGGGGGGGTATGAACGACCATTTAAGTGACACAAATTTTTAAAAAATAAAGGTGGGATCTCCAATTATCTTGCTTCGTAATTTGAACTGTGCAACGGTACGCGATTAGTCATTCAAAAATTAATGAAAAACGTGATCGAAGCCAGGGTTTTAACTGGCAAGTTCAGAGGTGAAAATACACTCATACCACGGATTCCTATTATACCTACAGATGTGCCAATTCAATTCAAACGTATTCAGTTTCCGATTAGATTGGCATTTGCAATGACTATCAACAAATCCCAAGGTCAAACGATGTCTGTTTGTGGCTTAGATTTGAGAACACCATGTTTTTCACACGGACAATTATACGTGGCATGCTCTCGAGTGGGTAAACCATCCAGTTTGTTTGTGTTAGCTAAAGATGGACTAACAAAAAATATTGTTCACGCTATAGCATTAAGAGATTGATATTGTTTAATAGTGTTACTGTCGTAATTGTTTAATTAATGATATATAATTTTAAGGAATAAATTATAATAACTTAAAAATAATGTTTGCCTTTTGTTATTTTTATATTCCCGCATCGTTCACAGCGCTCCATGCTTATTTCACGCATATACCACATTCTTACATACATACAATATACACATTCTACCATACATACATACATACTTACAATAAGTAAGCCATTTTTTGTCAACACTAGAAATTACTAGGAAATTATTTATATGGCAAAACAACGTTTGCCGGGTCAACTAGTCTAATATACAGGGTGTCCACTCCAATCGTGGACCAATAGCTAATTTCTAAACCGTTAGAGATAAGCATATAGTTTATTTAGGAAAAAATCTCCAAATTACGAAAGGAATTTTGGGTCCATTCAATGTTTTTCAAAAAATCAAATTTTGAAAGAGTTACGAAATTTAAATTTTTATACAGCCCCCCAGTCCTATCAATCATATTTAGAAAAACATTCTTGACACTGTAACGTTTAAAACTAAAAAAAAATCACTCTTCTACCACAAAAATTGACCGAGTTATGACGTTTTGAAAAATCAAGATTTTGATGGATTTCATGACGTCATCCAGAGATCGCTTAAGGGACCGTATGCGAAATCCATCAAAATCTTGATTTTTCAAAACGTCATAACTCGGTCAATTTTTGTGATAGAAGAGTGATTTTTTTTTAGTTTTAAACGTTACAGTGTCAAGAATGTTTTTCTAAATATGATTGATAGGACTGGGGGGCTGTATAAAAATTTAAATTTCGTAACTCTTTCAAAATTTGATTTTTTGAAAAACATTGAATAGACCCAAAATTCCTTTCGTAATTTGGAGATTTTTTCCTAAATAAACTATATGCTTATCTCTAACGGTTTAGAAATTAGCTATTGGTCCACGATTGGAGTGGACACCCTGTATAAAATTCTCGTGTCACAGTTTTCGTTGCCATACTCCTCCGAAACGGCTTGACCAATTCTGATGAAATTTTTTGTGCTTATCCAGTATCTATGAGAATCGGCCAACGTCTATTTTTCATCCCCCTAAATGTTAGGGGTAGTCCACCCCTATTTTTTTTTTGTTCGCACATAACATCTGATCTACTGAACCGATTTAGACGATTTTTTTTTAATCGATAGTAGATGGTGTAACTTAGATACCATGTACTCATATGACGATATTTGTTCACTAGAAAAAATGTTATGGTCGAAAAACTAACATTTCATGTCATTCAAAACAATATGTGTTATCGTAAATCCTTACTTCAATTAGCGACCCGATGATCAAGTGGTTATGCGTGTCAGGTTGAAGTTCCTGATGGAATGAGATCGAATCCAGGGCCGCAAGGATTTTTTTGAGCAGCTGCATGTTTTTTTTTTTTTTTTGAATGATTTTAATGATTGTAATGTCCTTATGCAGGTACATCCCCTCATGGGGATCTACCCCATATTTTTTTATAGTACAAAATGACAGTTTTGGTCGGATCTTTGTTAAAATTGGCAATGGGGTCTTTCGATGCTGTAGAATTTTCTTATGGACGTTTGCGCCATTTTTGGGGGCTTTGAATCGATTGTGGCAATAAATGGTTTTTGATTTGCGGCACTTATATTATTTTTTCAAAAATTATATACACTATCAATTATATTATGTTAATTTTTGTACCTTTATAAAATTCTGTATTTTATACCTTGCATTTACGTCAAATTCAAGGTAAAATTAAAAGTCAAAAATTCTGAAGAAGATAAATATATGTTAAAAATTAAAGTAACTATTTTTTGTGATTTTCATATTGGTTGTGACCAAAAAACATCATTACAAACAAATAAAATGTATCAAACACCATGAGTGTTGAGTTATTAGGCAAAATCTGCTGTGTAAAGTTTTTTTTCACTGCGAGAGGGGGGCGGGGGGGGTATGAACGACCATTAAAGTGACACAAATTTTTTAAAAAAATAAAGGTTGGATCTCCAATTATCTTGCTTCGTAATTTGAACCCGCCCCGGCTGTGCAACGGTACGCGATTAGTCATTCAAAAATTAATGAAAAACGTGATCGAAGCCAGGATTTTAAATGGCAATTCAGTTTCCGATTAGATTGGCATTTGCAATGACTATCAACAAATCCCAAGGTCAAACGATGTCTGTTTGTGGCTTAGATTTGAGAACACCATGTTTTTCACACGGACAATTATACGTGGCATGCTCTCGAGTGGGTAAACCATCCAGTTTGTTTGTGTTAGCTAAAGATGGACTAACAAAAAATATTGTTCACGCTATAGCATTAAGAGATTGATATTGTTTAATAGTGTTACTGTCGTAATTATTTAATTAATGATATATAATTTTAAGGAATAAATTATAATAACTTAAAAATAATGTTTGCCTTTTGTTATTTTTATATTCCCTCATCGTTCACAGCGCTCCATGCTTATTTCACGCATATACCACATTCTTACATACATACAATATACACATTCTACCTTACATACATACATACTTACAATAAGTAAGCTATTTTTTGTCTACACTAGAAATTACTAGGAAATTATTTATATGGCAAAACAACGTTTGCCGGGTCAGCTAGTCTAATATATAAAATTCTCGTGTCACAGTTTTCGTTGCCATATTCCTCCGAAACGGCTTGACCGATTTTGATGAATTTTTTTGTGCTTATCCAGTGTCTATGAGAATCGGCCAACATCTATTTTTTATCCCCCTAAATGTTAGGGGTAGTCCACCCCTAAATTTTTTTTGTTCGCACATAACATCTGATCTACTGAACTAAAACAATATGTGTTATCGTAAATCCTTACTTCAATGAGCGACCCGATGGTCAAGTGGTTAGGCGCGTCAGGTTGAAGTTCTTGATGGAATTAGATCGAATCCAGGTCCGCAAGGGTTTTTTCGAACAGCTGCATATTTTTTTTTTTTTTTGAATGATTTTAATGATTGTAATGTCCTTATGCAGGTACATCCCCTAATGGGGATCTACCCCATATTTTTTTATAGTACAAAATGACAGTTTTAATCGGATCTTATTATCAGTTTTGGTCTTATTTCACGCATATACCACATTCTTACATACATACAATATACACATTCTACCATACATACATACATACTTACAATAAGTAAGCTATTTTTTGTCTACACTAGAAATTACTAGGAAATTATTTACATGGCAAAACAACGTTTGCTGGGTCAACTAGTTTGAACATAAAACTGCATAAATGCATTTGGTAGCAGGCAAGAGTTCCTCCGGCACCGAATGGAAATTTTCACAAAACATCTAAAGAACTAATTGTATTTCTGAAACATGTTTATACAAATTTCCTTCACATTTGTGGGCTATTAAGTTGTTAGTTCTCTTCCTGCTGGCATCAGTCTACCGGTGCAAGTGTAATTATTCAAAATTTACACTAAAACGATTTCCCAACGACTCGTTCCTAAACATGAATTTAATCATAATTAAATGAATTAGGGGAATTCAAAAATTCTCTCTGAATTTCCATCGCAGTATCCATCCCATCAAACACGAAACTACGTCTGCGGCTTCTTTCTTTGAACCATTAGTGGTGCAAAATGACACGTGATCTCTTCATGGTGGAATGCAGAGTCTCATCATGGCGTCGGTGCTTTGGTAAATGAATTTCGGGGAAAATAGCTTTCAAGGAAGTCATTATTAAAATGTTTCGTCTCACTGCTTGGGGGGAGATTTTGCGTAGTGTCGTTTACCTTTGAAGATGTGTTTTCTCATCTTCAACCACGTTTTCGAGTTCCAGAAGAAATGGAGATTAAAAATGATGCAAGATGAGCAGCCAAAAAATAGTACATAGAAACTAGGGGTTAAAAAACCTTGTTTTGAGAGAGAGAGAGAGAGAGAGAGAGAGAGAGAGAGAGAGAGAGAGAGAGAGAGAGAGAGAGAGAGAGAGAGAGAGAGAGAGAGAGAGAGAGAGAGAGAGAGAGAGAGAGAGAGAGAGAGAGAGAGAGAGAGAGAGAGAGAGAGAAGGAAGGGGGGGGTTTCAAATGGCGTGAAAAAAATCATTATTGATTATTTTTTATATGAAAATCAACTTACTTTCTTACTTTGGAATGTTTTCCAAAAAGATAAATCAAACTTTTGACTTTTTTTGAGACGAAAGTGTGGAGATATTTAGTGCAAATGATGGGAGAAACACCAATCTGTTTTATGTCAAGAAATGCTAGTGTTAGCTGTAAGGGCTGTTGCTATCTGTCATGATTTAGCAAGGTTACTAAATGAAAACTTCTTTGAAATTTGAACTTTATACCTTAGTTTAAAATCTAAGATTGTGCCTGCCACTTTGTCCAGTGGTTAGAACAGTCTGACTGAGATGGAGAGCTCTAGTTTTCGAATCCTGCTTCGGGCATTCATGTACTTTCTCTCTCTTCTGTTTTTGTCTTTATTCTTTGCTTGTTGTGAGTGGATGTCTGCCATATAAACGGGTCTAACGGTATGTTTGTTGAGCTAAATCGGACATCCACCTTATTGGGTCTTGTAAAAAATTCCAACTTAAATCGGATAGATGTATCTACTCCTACTCGAGTGGTATAATTAACAATAACAGGAAATCTAAAATTGTGAAAGCGAGTGAAAAAATAATCTATATATATAAAAATGAATGTTGGTAAATGTGTATATGTGTGTGTATGTGTGTGTGTTCCCTAAGATCTCAGAAACTACCCGGGAGATTTGGCTGAAAGTTTCACCGTTTGTTCCTTTTGGTACTGGGAAGGTTTAGAGACCAGTTTCAACAAAATCCGATGGGTAGTTATTTTTTTGTTTCAATTTTAGACCTGATTCTGTCTTTGTAATTTCAATTTAAAACTCCATTTTCGAAGGCTTTCATCAATCCAATCGAGTATTTAGTGTATCAACTCAACTCTCTGGCAGATAGTTGGAATTGCTTGCTACCGTAAATTTGGCGATCTTTTAAATCGCGCCAAGAGCCCTCAATAATGGAAGTTTTCCCAATAACTATCTCAAGTATAAAGGATAAAAAAGGTATTTGATTAACAGATTAATCTTTTTTTAAAAACAAATGAGATTCAGTTTCATATTTCGGAACTCCTTTAGATTTGTAGAGGCTTAGATGTCATGCATTATTTTCCAGACGAACACTATTTTGTTCTTTATACCTATTGCTGTTTTCAATCAAAGTATGTTACTATATTTTCTCGCCAAACATCCAATCAATGGTTCGTTTTCATGTCCATTCTATTTGCTATGATATACCGCAATGTTGGAAATTATTTTAACGCCTTACGGAATGGTGTACTTTTAGCGCCAAATATAATATTCAAATTGATTTCAGATTGCCAAAAAGTAATCAGCTTCATAGAGAATACCTCAACATTTGGCGACAATTTCTCTTTCACAAAAGTGATAATACGTAAGTTTCTTTATTTATGGAAGGGATAGGGGTTCAGAATTATCCAAGGTATCCCAAATTAGCTACTAAATTGGCGACTTTTTAAATAGCGCCAAGAACCTTCAATAATATCGTATAAATTGCGATATTTCAACGTTCTTTCTAAAGCGTGTCATTTCGGAAAATGTGTTATTTTGTTTTTGAAGTTAGATAAGAAAACTTTCTTCTTCTTTTAAACTTTGGTAAGATGTCTGTTGGTTTCTGTGAGTTGGTTCTGTTGCATTCGAATGTCCCCAAGGGGGTGTTTTACTCCTTTTATGGGGTAAATCAGTGTTAATTTCAATGCAGACAAAAGTGATATGAATTGGCGCGACCAAGTGTTTGACGCCAAGTTGGTGACAAATGTGGCGATTTTTTTTTTTCTGATTTGGGTTCAATTTGGCGCTATTGGCGACATTTTCCGAAAAATCCACTGGATGATGTTAAAATCGGTGATATTTAGTAGATTAATCATTGTAAAACATTTTTTTGCATTGTTTCGTGGCAAACTAGGGATGTAAATGCTTGAACTGTAATCTTGCTCACTCCAAGCACTATTTTAACACTTAAGGCATCTACTAAGAAATTTACACGTAAAAGGAAGTAGTGTGGGGTCCATACCAGATTTTTATATCATACTTTGAAGGAATTATAGTTGAATTATAACTAAAATAGTGTTTTTTTTCTGCTATATCAATTATTTTACAAATGAACTTTTCATTTTATACCACGGGCAAAGCCGTGCGGGTATCGCTAGTATTTTATAAAAGGAGCGAAATAAATCGATGGCTTCGATGCCTAAATTAACTGTAAATATTGTTTTATTCAAAAACTAAACAAGTAGCTGTGATTTCTAATTCTGTTTTTTTGTCAAAGTTTGCTTGGAGTCTTATTCATGCATTCATAAATGTTTCAACTGAAGTTAAATTATTCCAAAAAATAATACAAGTGATCAAAATGTAAAAAAATAAATGAACTTTGTTGTGGGAAGCAAATGTTCCTTAACGCATTAACAATCCTTTTTCTTGACTACTTTACGGAACAAATGACAGTTCGTTTTCAGATTCGTTTCAGCTGCTTTCAAATATATCTAGTTCTTCGACATCCAATTTGTTTTCTTGAGAAACGAAATTATGAAAACTCTAGATGGTCTTCTTTAAATATTTGTAATTCATTTTTGTATTTTTCTTATTGTTTCAGTTGTTATTGATTTTTGTTCTATATGTTTCTGTTAATTTTTGAAACTTAGTAGTTTTGCAAATGCAGCTTATTCTTAAATGCACTTTATGCATGGTAAATCAAATAATCAAAAATATTTTATTATATTGTATGATTTATTCCTCTTGAAGGCTATATTTCGAATTTTTTACTTGAACTTCAACTGTAGTAAGTCGGGGTACCACGCCTCAACTAACCAAAAGCATTTATAATAACTGATGCCGTTAAAATGAAAAATAATGCCCAATACTTTTCTTATTGTAAGTCTCGATGCTGAGTTAAATCGATCAGTATTGACAAGTACGAAACAAATTAAAAATTATTAAAAAGTTTAAGTTGAAAAAATGAGTTTTTACTTGATTTTGTTTCATATTTACGGTTTTTAAGTCCACACTTCCCTTTAAGTTTCCTTTAAAACCGTAACTATTGGTAGAAATCAGTAGAAAAGTACTTTACATTATTCTAGACACTTTTCAAACCACTATCTCTGAAAATAAAAAGAACGAAAAAAAAATCTTTGTCACTTTGGTAGAATAATAATCAAAAATTTCATTTATGTATGTTTCCGAACACCTTAATCGGTCTTCATTTGTTACAGCATGTTTTTTCCTCAAGTACGAATGCTCCGTAAATCTGTTTTTTCCACCTTAGCACAGTAATAGCAAGAAAACTAAGTTAAGTTCGGACCGCTGGTTTCTTAGAAAATTCATGAGCAAAATAGGTAACAATGCAGATGTATATTTGCGAGGTACTAGTGGCTTTTTATTCAATATTTTTCCTGAAAATGAACCGAAAAGATCAATTTGTAATACCTTTCAATAGGTTTAAAGTATTTTAAAAAGATAAAATATGCTTTTTTAAAATCAAACGAAGAATGCATTCTTGAAATCCAAAGTTTTTTTTTTTGATAAGAATTATTCTGCAAAGTGTTTTTACCTTTTCAGTTAATGCAACTTTTTTCCCCAATACATCATCACAGAACCTATAATTAGCAATAAGCAAAAGGAATATAAAAAACCTGTTTTCAAACAATAGAAGGAAAAAAAAAATCTATTGAACAGCTGTCACGGCGAGAACAGGATTTCGTATAAAAAGGCGCGTTTTCTTTGAATCTAAGCTCGTTTGTTGCTTTATCTCCACATTTTTATTCAGTGCATAATTTTGATATTCAATGCATATTTGTCTTGCCTAGCCTGCTCTCTGTATGTCCCTACATAGTATAAAATAAAGTCTCAACAAGAAGTTCTGTCAAGAATTAAACGAACCTACTTTCCCGTAAATCGACATCGGCATTCTCGCATCTGATCATTATTCTCTTGATTATCTGAAACTGAAAATTATGTCAAACATACCTTTTTAGCACATAGAGCTGATTTCGAAAAGCAAAATATACCCCTCTCATCAGATGAAATAGACACGTAAAAAGTAATTAACGAATAAATAAAGCTTTGTCGCACCTTTTAAAGAGTGCAACTGTTACAGTTCCTCCGTAGAAAAAATCCTACATTGTTTTCAAAAAAAAATAAATAATAATAATAATAAAATAAATAAATAAATAAATAAAAGTACAAAGATCATCAAAAGGTATTTTATCAAAGAAAGAAAAAAAAAGAAAAAAAAACTCGTCCGTTAATAAAACGTCTCGAATTTCACTTTTAATCGGTTGCCAGTTGTTAAATATAAATAAAGAATAAAATGTTCTCGTGAATGAAAAATTTTTGTTACAAAAAAAAATCGTCTGTCAAAAAAAAAAAAAAAAAGTAATAATAATAATAATAATAAATAAAATAAAACAAATGAATAAATAAACAAAAAATCGTCTGCACAGTCAGTCATTTTTTTTTTCTGAGCCTGCATTTCCGCCACGTTTGCGGAGTCGGAGTCGGAATCAAAGTCCTCACAGAAGATTACTCAGAAAAGTACTTTACAAACACTATTTATCAAAACCATTTTCTTACAAAGTTAGTTTGAAGGAAATCCGACTTTAAGTTCGGGATCAACATTCAACTTAAATTCCCCGTAGGCGCTAATGTTAAATTTTTTTGCTGAACGGTTTAATATTTAACGAAAAATGTTTCAAATCAAAAAGCGAAATATGGAAATGTATGGGAAAGCCTCTGCGAGATCTTTCAAACAGAAAAAAGTTTATTCCATTCAGACGGTTCACTCAAAAGTTATTAGGTGGGGAAAGGTTGCTTGAACGGTTCAATGTTGAACGAAAAAATGCTCAAATGGAAAATTTGAATAAGGAAATGAAGTATCCTTGCTGAGATAATTCGAACAAAAAAAAGTTTGTTCAAATCGGATTGTTCACTCAAAAGTTAGCATCGCGGGACCGGTTGTTTGAACAGTTCAAAGTTGAACGGTTCAATGTTGAACCAAAATTGTTCTAATCGAAAATGTAGATACAGGAATGAAGTATCCTTGAAAAGATCTTTCGAACAAAAAAAAGTTTGTTCAAATCGGACTGTTAACTAAAAAGTTAGCATCGCGGGACAGGTTGTTTGAACGGCTCAAAGTTGAATCAAAGTTGGGAATGAGCTGTACTCGCCGAGATCTTTCCAACAAAAAAAAGTTTGTCCAAATCGGAATGTTCATTCAAAAGTTATTAGGGAGGGACAGACAGACCGACAGACCGACCGACAGACCGACACACAAATTCCCCATCTCAATACCCTACTTTCAAATTTTTAATTTTTCGATATTCAATTTACCTTTTTATTTTTTTAACTTGGCGATATTTTTTTTACTTGGCGATATTTTTTTTACTTGGCGATATTTTTTGGACTTGGCGATATTTTTTAGATGCATTAAGCTACTTTTAATACTTTTTTCGTCTTTCTTTTGTTTTTAACGGGAAAGTAGGCTAAAAAAGCGTCTGTGTGTTCCTCCTAAATACTGAATGCCTATTACATTTGCCTCAATACTGGAGACATTTGTTCAATACTGAGCACCACCTTGTGGCAATCCGATGATGTCGTTGTTATGGTGATAAATCTAAACAATATTCGAATTAAATTTTTTGATTGGTTGAATTTTAAATTAAAATTTAGAAATCAACCAATTGTTAATTTCTCTGTCTCGAAGAACTCCGATAGATGGCACTGCGCCATGAACCAAGGAAATTTTGCTCTGTGCTAAAAACCAGAAAGCAGTAGGCATTTAGTATTTATGAGGCGTTGGTGTGAACGAGCAAAACTCGAGAGCTACCTCACTTATTTTGCTAACAAAATTTCTCATAAATTGCCAAATATTGCGGTTAAAAATTATTTGCACAATAAAATTATTTCCACATTTGTACATATGTTGTATGTCGTTGGAAACAAAAAATTTTTCTGCGTTCGATGTAATTTATTCTAGTTCTCTATCTTAAGTTATCTGCGTTAAAACTTGATTTTTTCAAGGCCTCGCTTGATTTCAAATACTACTTTCCTCATTAAAACTATCAATAAAAATTTAACTTACTGTAAGAATGAAGGCTTTCACGGCCGGAGTAAATACTAGTTAAGGATTCCGGGCTGTATCACGGAGCACACTTTCAGTAATGGAATACATGATATAAAATTCAAAGAGGCCAAAATAAATTCACGGACTTCAAATTATTTCCCCAGATTGAATAGAGAGGCCACTGAAATTTTCAAACACCCAAATATTTTAACAAGAAGGAGGAAGAAGTAAAAGTTAACAAGCTTTGGCATCCAGTCATCTGTCAATCTCGAGCCGGAAGGTAGAGGGCGCTGCGTTTTCAATTTAAAATCTTGCAGCATTTCGAAATTTCGCATCAGTCGCCAAATTAATCAACGACACCCACTGAAGATGACCGCCGCAGTTGCAATCGAAACGTATGGATTAAAGCCATTTAGACCACGGCACAACAGCCCGGAATCCTTAACTAGTATTTAACTTACTGTTTCACAGTTTTCATATTTACATTATTGGATAGAGCAATATTTTAACTTTAGATTTATCTTGACCTCCGGTAGAAGATCCATGATTCTATCTCAAAACAGAAAAAAGTTACGGGCGTTTGAAGTCTAGTGTAGTGTTCAAATTTCTCTTTTTCCCTTAAGTTATTACCAATTCCTTGCGTTGCTTTGACTGCGCCTTTTAAATTCTTTGTTTCCTCTTCTTTTAGTTTTTATTTCTTAAAAGTTTTTTATTTTGTAGCGGTTGTTTCAAATGATTTTGAAGAGCAAGTTTTGACTGACAGTTGTCATTTTGTGAAGATATTTTTTACTACTTCATGGAAGATGCTTGGAGCTTAAATGAAATTCTTTGTGCGCATTTTAATTATCGAAGCAAAATATTTCTTTTTATTTCGATGCAAAGGGTGAATTTACGTTAGCTCAAAGATTTTTCTTTTACTTTTATAGCACGGGCACAGCCGTGTGTGTACAGCTAGTTTGTTTATAATCTGAAATGAAAAAGTGCTTAAAACAAAATTAAATATAAAATCTTAGACCATAAAAAATGATAAATGTGCTTTTGAAATGCTCTCAAAAAATAAGAAAGGGCATGATAAGAGTTACTTTTTTTAATCACGTATGTTTACTCGATAAAAGATAAATTTCATCTATCGAATTTATATACGTGATGAATATTTGTCTAAAAATATTACTACTGCATTGAAATAAAAATGTAAAATTGTTTAGAAATAAAGGAGTTAATTTCTTTAATCGTCAGTTTTTACTTCCTTTTACGTAGTAAAGGAAGTATTGTGATCACGAAAAAAATTTCACTCAAATTTCGGTCTAAATTTTGATTTTGCTCACCCCTGAATGAATGTCGCGTAGTTTTTTCGACCTGTCAGCACGTGCATATGTACCTAACAACATACAAACAGCCGAAAAATCAATTTCGACCACCCCCGAGTAAATTACGACGAGTTTTCTCGTGACGTCTGTATGTACGTATGTGCGGGTGTATGTGCGGATGTGGCTCGCATAACTCAAAAACTATATGCCGTAGAAACTTCTAGCTTGGTATGTAGGCTCTGAGGGGGGTCTAGTTGTGCACCTCCCCTTGTGATTGCATTCGAATGTTCCCAAAGGGGTCTTTTACCCCTTTTTTGGGGTAAATCAATGTTAATTTCAATACAGACTCAAGTGATATGAATTGGCGCCACCACTTGGCGACATGTCGCCAAGCTTTTGGTCGCCAAGTGTTTGACGCCAAGTTGGCGACATATCGCCAAGTTGGCGACAAATTTGGCGAAAAAATTATTTTTTGAATTTGGGTTCAATTTGGCGCTATTGGCGATATTTTGCGAAAAATTCACTAAATGATATTAAAATCAGCAATATTTAGAAAAATAACCATTGTAAAATATTTTTTGCATTGTTTCGTAGTAGATTAGGGGAGTAAATATTTGAATTGTTACCTTACTCACTCCAAGCACTTTTTTTAACACTTAAGGCAACTACTAAGAAATTTACACGTAAAAGGAAGTAGTGTGGGGTCCATACCAGATTTTTTTTTTAGGATCGGGAGAAATCGGATACGTTTATACATTTAAGAGGGTAAAATTAATTGCATTTTCAAAAACTTTTATTTTAGAATTATTACCTGTAATTTTACATTCGAACAGATGGAATTTTCCTTCTCTTTCGGTTTTTTAGCTGTGCCCCCAGCTGTGTAACCAAAAGCCGGTTTGTTGCACAGAAGAAAATGAAAAATGTAACGTAATATTTGAGGTATCCAAGTTTAAAAAAGAAAAAAGAAAGAAAGAAAAATGTTGGCATTTTTTGGGGTAAACGCATTTTTAAATTGCATTTCGGGGAAGGGAGTCAAACTCGAAGTTTTAGAGTAAAAATAACGAATTTTTTCCAAAGTGGAAATACATGAAATATATATAGAAAATGGATTTTGAACATGTGATTTTGATTATGTGTCGTTTTTGGCTTGAATCCAAAGGAATGCTTTTTTCAGTGTTTTAGAATATGCGTTTTCCAAACTGTGAAATGCGAAACTTTATCTCTCCCTTTTTAAAAAATCTATGTTCGAAGCAGAATTTATCATGGCGTTCGCATTCAGTTTTAGATTGTTTATCATAATAATATAAGAATGAAGGCAATAATTTGACACAATTTTAGTTAGTGATAAAATCCTTACATAGATTTTTTACTTCCTTTTACGTAGTAAAGGAAGTATTGTGATCGCGAAAAAAAAATCACTCAAATTTGAGTCTAAATTTTGATTTTGCTCACCCCCGAATGAATGTTCAGTAGTTTTTTCGACCTGTCAGCACGTGCATATGTACCTACCAACATATAAGCAGCCGAAAAATCCTTTTGAACCACCCCCGAGTTAATTACGACGTGTTTTCTCGTGACGTCTGTATGTACGTGTGTGCGGATGTATGTATGTATGTGGGTCGCATAACTCAAAAACTATGCCGTAGAAGCTTTTAGCTTGGTATATAGGCTCTGAGGATGGTCTAGTTGTGCACCTCCCTTTGTGGTTGCATTCGAATGTTCCCAAGGGGGTGTTTTACCCCTTTTTTGGGGTAAATCAGTGTTAATTTCAATGCAGACTCAAGTGATATGAATTGGCGCGACCACTTGGCAATATGTCGCCAAGCTTTTGGTCGCGACATATCGCCAAGTTGGCGACAAATTTGGCGAAAAAATTATTTTTTGAATTCGGGTTCAATTTGGCGCTATTGGCGATATTTTGTGAAAAATTTACTGAATGATCTTAAAGTCAGCAATATTTAGAAAATTAACCATTGTAAAATATTTTTTGCATTGTTTCGTGGCAGATTAGGGAAGTAAATATTTGAATTGTTACCTTGCTCACTCCAAGCACTTTTTTTTAACACTTAAGGCAACTACTAAGAAATTTACACGTAAAAGGAAGTAGTGTGGGGTCCATACCAGATTTTTTTTATTTGTCTAAACTTAGTTTTGTATATTAACTAAGAATTCACCGATAAAAAACTTAACCGATGACCAATTAATCGGCTGAGCCGATTAATGATAAGGATGATTGTTTTTCTCCTACCAGTTTTACCATCACTGTTTTTTCTATCTTTTACAATTCCAAGTTTAGAAATGGTAAGTAATTTATTTCTGAGAGAAGATTTTTTTTTCCATTTTCCTAGTTTTCACAAAATAATTGCAATATTTTATCAAATTTCTTAAAGCCGATTTTCATATTATTCTCAGTAATATTATTAACATTGTTAGTTATGTTAATTGGACATAAAAATTCAAAAAAAAAAAGGGGGGGGGGGCAGTCTGTGGTGAGCATTTCAATTTAGGAGTACTTGTACTTCATATTTTTTAATAATTAGTGGCAATTTAATTCAATACTTTTATTCTTGGAAAATTAGAGGTTATCTAAAAGCGCTGTGGTAAGGAGAAAACTATCGCCACATGAAGAATGTTGCAACATTGTCTATTTATATTTATTGAAAGTAGGAGAATCAATTAAAAACAAAAACTTTATATCAACTGTGAGGATTATTATTACTGTTAATAGTTAATACAATTATTCATTACAGTTTCGTAGTGAAGGTATACTTTAAAGAATAATATTTGAAAAATATTTTTTTCGGCCAATTAATAAGCCCGATTTTTCCGATTATGGCCGATTAATCGGTGCATCCCTATTATTAACACAGACAGAGTATAATTGAACTTAATAATAATTCAAAACCGTTTTTCAGAGGCAATTTTGTCCTAACAGCAAGAAGTTTACCGTTACAACTGAGTGAAAATAGTATTTATCTTAGAGCAAGCAAACGGTATCATTTAAAACTATTTTATTGAAAATTTAAACAAGCCTCCCTCGAAATGCTTTTAAATATGTCATTTATAAGAAGAGTTTATTTAGATTTGAAAACAAAATATATTTGAAAAAAAAAAAAAAGCAAACATTAACCCATTTGAGAATGTAAAATTTCTACTAAGTAAAAGAATAAGCTAAATTCTTAAAAACAGCAGTTTTAGAACATTTTTTACAGCATCAAAAACTGCAAAAAAAAAAGATCTTTATTGAATATGTGTTTTCTTTTAGCTTAAAAGTAAGACAATTTTTGAAAGGTTTTAATTAATTATTCATTATTGTTTAACTCCTAATTACCTGTTCAATGCTGACAAGAATTAAACATTTAAATCCTCTGATATGGTTTAAAAGGGTATGAATAGGAAACCTTATCTCTTATTTTGCAACACATTATGTCAAATAGAGTGACTGAGTAAGCTGGCTTTTGTGCAGGTGTTAATCTGCTTCCCTTTAAGAATAATTTCCTGTTTGACTATAGTGGTTAACTATGAGACGCTTGCATTTAAAATAGTTTCGAAATATGTCTTCAGTTGCTAGACTTTTGTAAAGAGACCATTATAAGCATTGCTTTAATCTATTACAAACACAATGCAATTTCATCGAAAAACAACAAAAACCACGCCCACTTACATGCAAGTACATTGATTTCTCAAATCCAAGGAGGGAGAAGGGACAATTGACCCCCTAAATGACGGATCTGGTCATATTAAAGAGCAAACGGTGAGAAAGAGGTGAAGTCTAAGTTTTTAAAAAAATTTGTTCCTGTCCAAGTGTGAAAAAAACGTAGGTTCCAGATGATACATTACGTGTACTATTTTTTATATGTTTTTTAACCCCCGACGCAACAAGGAAAGGGGTTTTAAGTTTTACGTGTCTGCGTATATGTGTGTCTGTGTATCTCTGTTTGTGGAACTCTAGCGCCTAAACGGATGAACCGATTTTGAACTTTTTTTCTGTTTGAAACTATAGTTGATCGAGAGTATTCTTAACTAGGTCGCGTGTACGGAATAAATTAATTAATGAAGAAATTAATTAAAAATCTTTCAAACGTTTTCCGTGTGATTGAAGTGAAAACATATGTGAAAATTTAAAACATTTGTAACAAAAAAAAAAGATAATTCTTTTCTGCATCTGATAGAATGTGTATAAACTTCCGTGTTAGGTAGAACTAGAATTATAATGTTTTCAAGCAAATCCTTTAGAAGCCTTTATTTATGCGATTGGAAATCGATGTCATTGTTGGTCGCAACCAACCCTAATTCTTGCATTTGCTCTAAAACCAGTTTATTTTGTTATTCACGGATTTAAAATGTGCTTCTTATATAGCATCAAAAGATGTTAATAACGAGACATATTTAATGGTTAGTTTTTAAAAGAAGCTAGTTTAGAATTTATATTAAAAAAAAAAAATACGACAGTGTTTTCTAGCTAACCTATATATTTATTGCACTTTAAATTATTGTACTGGAAAGCATGAGAGTTGAATTTTGTGCTCTAAACTTATTTTTCACCTATGTACCTTCCTTTTAGTAACTTTAAGAACTCTGACATCTTGATGGTAGCTTAAAGACCACTCTGTGCGGGCTGTAATTAAAATTCCTCTCATCAAAGTTACTTTGGCATTGAATTTTGAATCGATTAATTAAGAGTTTCGATCCGGTGGGTGAAATTCATACATGGATCGAATGATTTTGCATTTTACATTAAGTGTTCTATAATTATAAAGCTATACAGGGTGAATTTGACCAAATCTGCCATACTAAAGGGGGTGATAGAGCAGCCTAGGCGGATTTAGTCTGTTCTTTCTAAATATGTACTTATTTTGTGGGTAGGTCTTACAGAAACTTCAGAAAGTGGTGTTTTTCTCGAAATTTTGCTTTTTCACACTATTTTCTTATATCTGCTATAACTCGGTCACGGTTACGAGTACGACACGATAATGGGTGGTTCTATGTTCTCCCTGGATTGCTCTATCATCCCCTTTCGTATGGCAGATTCGGTCAAATTTACCCTGCATTAGTTTTAAATGAAAAATCCGGTTTCTGAAACATATAGGGACTACGAGGCATGATGATGATCCTAAGTTTTTTTCTTTTATAAGTTCACGAGATTAAAAAAAATGTCAACTGATAATTTGTCATCTAAAATTTTTGAAACGAATCTTAATTTATAAAAATTTGGGATTTACGTTCATGATTTAATACTACATATTTAAAAATTTCGTGACAAATCGAGTCTTCTTTGGGGGATGAAATTTTTCGTTATTTTGCTTTTCATGCAGGGAAAGATAATTCTTACTACGGGGCAAGATGAAAACGTGTTTTAAATCACATAAAAAATGAGTTTCTAATATTGAAGTATTAAGTATGCATAGTTATAATTTTTGTGTAATACATGACACTAAATCACAGTAGTTATTTGCTTTAACAACTGTCGCGATCAAATATTCCACCTTCATTGTTTGAACAAGTTTCATGTTACCATAAACTGAAAGATGAGCACTGCATACGGTCCTCTTCATGTGGAGCATAGTTCGATACAGAATGGGCAAACAATATCTAGTCTTTGTTATTTGTATTTGAAATAAATTTAACAGAGTTTATCACTTTAACGACTTTCTCCCTTTTTCACTGGCTTGGTTAACTTTTTTTTCACCGTTCCTGTTTTTTCACTTTGAATTTTGCTTTTCTAAAAATGCCATTTTGACAGATGATGTCGTGATTATAAAGGCAGTAAGCATAGCATTTGTTCGATTTCGCTGTGATCTGGTGACATGCGATAAAGAAGGAATTTAATGAATTAAGAGGGAATCATGACCAGGCAGTTTTATTCTATTGGTTGTGACAGCAGGGGCTACAAATGTATTGGTACTTAAAGAAGGTTTCTCCAGTTGCTCTGATTCATCTTGTACTTCTAGTTTTGAGTTTTTATTCTCTGAACTCAGTACTAAAGTTTAGCAAGCTCAGTTTTTTCTGTAATCTTTGATGAAACAAAGTACACATTTCAGTCACATTAATGTGACCACCTGTCAAAAGCCAGAATAACTACCTTTCGTAGAGCGGACTGCTGCGAGACGTGTCGGAAGAGAGTAAATTAAGCTCCTGAAGGAGTGCACTGGGATGTGGAGACTCTAATGAAGCGGCTAGCTGCGCTAGATTACGCGGTTGAAGATCTATGGCGCGAATAACCCGATCCAGATAGTCCCACAGATTCTCGATTGGTTTTAAGTCAGGTGAGTTTGCTGGCCAGGACATAACGGTAAACTCATCGTAGTGCTCTTTGAGCCATGCACGTACACTTGCAGCTGTATGGTACTTTGCATTGTCCTGATGGTAGATGCCATTACCCTGAGAAAAAACATTGCGCATTTTGGGGTGGACATTATCCACAAAGACAGATAAATACTTGTATCGATTCATCGTGCCTTCCACAATAATAAGTGAACCCAGATAATGACAGGAAAACATTTCTCATACCATGACGAGGCCTCCGCGGTTCTGATGTTAAAACTTCGCTTTGAATGCTGGAGTTTGGGGGTTCGGTTCCCGCTGGAACTTTGCGTGTGATTTCCTCTATTTGAGCGGAAAATCATTATTCGTTGTCTTATATGTTTAGTAAGAAGTCCAGCCTCTCGAGGCAATGGCATTCTACATAATCATAGTGATTATTAAGTATGACAAAACAACAACAATTTTAAAAGAATGGTAAGGATCCAGATGCATTAAAATTCTTTTTTCCTTTACACCAACTGACGCTAAGTCATAATAAACATTTCTAGAAGCATCGCATGTTACAGTTCTTTAACACCCATTAAACTTTTTTACTGCTTTTTCCTTTTTTTATAGAAAAGGGGGAAAAAAACGTGAGTTTTTTGCATTAATTTTCACCGTTACGCAAGTTTACGGAGGTAAAGAAACGCTAATATAAGGTGCTTTACTTTCCAATAAAAATACATAATTAACCTTTAAAAATGAAGCTAAATTTAATCACGAACAAAAAAATGGTGCCTAAAGTTTGTAATGGTAGGCATTTTCTCTTCGTGACATAAATACTTTCATGGGAATGCAGTTTATTTCAGCTTTTTTTTCTCTCCTTGCATCTTCACTAAAATACCTCGCTTCCTTACTTTGTTTTGTCACTTGAGAATTGCTGGCGTAATTTAATAACGGTTTTAAAATATTAAACTTGGTTTCAAAAGGAGAATTTTTATTTTTCATGTTATTTCGTTTAATTATACGATATCAATTCAAAAATATTTTATCACAAAAACTAATTAAAAATACTTTTCAATTCGATAGTTTTATTGATACATTTGGAAATGTTTAAGCAATGGAAAGGACATTAAGTCTAAACATTAATAAAAGTATAGGGACGAGGAGACTGATATGAAGAATCGAGTACCGATGCCGAATTTAGAATATCTGTAATTTCTTCCATTTATAATAACATAAGGAAAAGTACTTTTTTATTCTGAAGTCTTGTGTAGTAAATTTCAATGGAAGTTAGTTCGGAATGAATTGTTCTGCGAGCACTACCTGGGAAGATATATTTTTCTTTGCTTGTCGATGTAATTTTTGACTTTACAGCGTAAGGAATACTCAAAAAGTTTTAATAGTTTTTTCTTACATTAATTGTTTGTAAAATACAAGTTATAATACAAAAACCATAAGTGGTGTAGGATGTTGAAGATTGGATCAAACTCAAAACGAAAACAACTGAATTTGGTAAGGTGACAACTGGATTGCTTGTTTATCATCTTATCCGAGACATGTTTGAGTACCTATTATACTGAAGTAAAACTCTTGATATCAATATTCATGCAGATAAATATTTGTAAGCTTCGTATACTACTAATGCTATTGAAATAAACAAATAAACATAAAATATGTCAGCCGTTAACTATCGCATTACTTCAGAGTTCCCTCCAAACTTTATCAAGTCAGAAAGACTATCTCCATAGCCAATAAAGCCCTCAAATGTTCTATAACAGCCACTAGCTTCCTTGACACTTCCTCCGCAGCTGCCAATAGGCTCAGCAGATAGTCTACAAGAAAACAACCTGAATATAAAAAAACAGAACATTCTCTGTATCACAATGCTGAAGAGCTAATTATGTAAGACACATTACTTCGAAAGCCTTCTAATTTCTCAACTGTTCGTTCACCCTCACCGAATTCCAGGATACTTTCATAATAACTAATCATGTATTTGATCATCATGAATTCATTTCGGCTGACCATCGAGAAAACAACTATGAAATAAAGGAGGAAGCCCTTTTCGTATGATTTTTGAAATCTGTGTTTCATGAGTAGTGAATTATTTTATTTTTTTCATACCTTGACCTTTTCTTTTATTTCCACTAACTAGTATAGAAACTAATGTCATATGTTGGTTTTTGAACAAGAGTAAAACTAGAAAAAAATCTGGTTACGTCAAAAACATCTAAAAATTCAACTTAGAAAAGCTCTTTTAGTGGTGGGTATGATTTTTCTTGACGGATAGCAACATCATTGAATATTTAGGGAGTCTATTAAAAGCATGGAGACACTCCTTGGAAATTAGTGATTAAACGTAATTTTATTAGAGCGGTGCAGCCGAGTGCTTTCCAAATGAAAAACTATTTGCCAAGGAGATATGTGGACAAAATGCTTCGAATAAGTTGTCTGGGGATTGAGATGGGTGAATATACTTACTGATTTAATCTGTCTGTAGGTATTTTTGAAATCTGATTTTTCTGTCTAAAAATTTATTTTTAGCTGTCCGTCACCTTACCCACCTCTATTAGCCACCTTATCCGACGATTGGGGTAAGATGACGAAAAATACTTTTCATTTTTGATAAAATATTTTTTTAATATTTTGAAATTAACTTGCTAGAGTTTAATTTTTTCTATTTAACTCAACAATTTAAAACAGTCATGGGTATTAGTTTCAAAGTTAAAATTCTCATCCCAAATTGACGAAAAGTTTTTGAAGCTTAGTATCGTCATATTGCTCCACTTTACCCTATACTTATAAGTGCTTGAAAATATTTTCTGGTATAAATATTCTCATATATCAACATTAAAACTTAGAAAACAATGCTCAAAATTTCGGCGTCACTTGCAGAACTTTTTTTAATTGCAAAAGAAGGAAAAAATAATCCTATTGTATCAAAATATTCTTGTTTCAAGAACTGCACATACATATTTTTTGTTTTGAAAAATATTTATGGTTTTCGTAGGTTACTTTAAAACAATTATGCAGGTCTTATTTTTCTTTTAAGCTTCGAAACTAGCAAAATTATTAATTAACTTACACATTTGTAGTAAGAAATTTAAGATGTATCCGTTAATAAAAAAGATGCTTAAAATCTATTCATTCCAAGGGAAAACAAATTTAATACAGCAATAAGGTCAATGACCCTGCCTATACGGAAAATACAGCTTTCTAAAAAATGCATTATTCTCTAGAAATTTTATGAGGACTAAACATTAATATTTCTGGGGAAAAAGAGATAACATTGTTGTGGTGATACTTTTCTCAAATTTGCATTTGATTCTAAATTACAGTAATTGTTCTGAGTTGAAATATTTTCCTTCGCATTCCAATAAACAGCTTGTTACTAGCCACGCGCCTATACCCTTAGGCTAGAATGGTTGTTCGTTCTTTTTTCTCTTTTAGGAAAATAAGAAATGAAGCTGGCATTTGTGCATTTAGCAAGATTAAAATCATCGATTTCAACTACATGATGCTCAATTTTCACCGTTACTTACTATTTTCAACTCTAAACTGCTTAAAACTAAGTTTTATTTCACGATCGACTTAAGGTTAATTGCTTTTAACTTCTTATTTGAAAAAGAAAAATGTATGTAATCTTGACGATACCTCTTTAATAAAATTGCTATAAGAATTAAAATGTATTGAATTACTTAATATAATTATATGATCACATGTTCAATAATTAATGATAATTGACATATTTACGAGCAGAATGCTCGGAAAGTCACTGTATATAATTAAGATTTATCAAGACTCTTTTAATAAATAAATACATAATATTCGTATATGCAATTAAGGCAAATGTAGAATAGTTGATGGGAAAAGTGATGCTACATTCTCAACTACACAAATTACATTTAATTCTGAGAATCGGTAAGGAAGCAGAATACGAAATTTATGCCATATTATTCAGGGTTAGATAATTACTGTAGAAGATAAATTATTTTAAAACCTAATTTTACGTTCAGAGTTGAAGATAAATGAAAAACTTAAAAACGCTGTGACACCTGAAAGAGCAAAGCAGAACAAATAAAAGGGGAAAAAAATGAAAAAAATTTAGGGATGGGGGCATTTTTCTCTATTTCGAAACATTTTTTAATACAGTCAATGTCTATACACGTTCTCCCTAATTGTGATAAATGAGCATTTTATCCATTCGAAGTTTTTGTGAAAACTGCAACAACAACACTTTGATAACAACAACAGTAGGTCAAAATATGCAAACAGGGCAACAGTGCGCCCTCTGAGTTTTTAATATTATTGCAGTTGATTTACTTTTAAATTATCTAAGTTAACTTGTAATATCACGTATGTGGTTACATTTTATAAAATGTTTGGAAACGCCCATGTTCCCTAATCGGCTAGGTACCCAGATCGTATCTGGATAGTCACAGGTTTGTTATTTACTGGCTTAGAACCCTATTTTTTGGAACAGTGACTGATTCAAGCCAAATCTGGTGTTATCACAAACTTTCAAGTTTCCGTTCCAAAAATCAAGCAGTTTGGTCAAAACGTGGCTACTATTTAGTTTAAACTGAGACAATTAAAAGAAACAAAATGCAAGTGAGTTTTCTAAAACTTCGATTGTAATGCGTGGAGAGTTCAAAACCCTAGGTACGATTCCATTGAGAAATGTTCTTTATCATTTTGTTTGTTTGCTTCAAGCGGGGATGCGTTTAGTTTCTTGTCATTTGCAGACCTAGTGGATTCTCCGAGACCTGCACCCATTCTTTCATGTGACACCACCATCTGCGGAATGCCATTGCCACGAAAATTTTGACGCCCTGTTTCCCCACTAGATGGAGGCACCTAGATGCAAAACTGCACTAAGAATTTTTGCCAAGAAATACAAAATGCCAAACAAGTACTCGAGGAATCGTTTGAATGTCGCATAATTGTACGACATGGACGCTGTCGATTTTCTGCATCATAAAAATCCACCGATTGGAGCCGGGTTTGATCCTGTGCCTTTGGACGTGAGAGGCCAGCGTCTTAACCTCTATACCACTCTGTCAGCTGTTCTAAATCATGCTGTACAGCAGTATCTTTTTATCTTGGGCTACCAACTAGTTTTATTTACTTGCCCTAAAACAGATAAGAGCTCTCTTTATCATTTGTTATAGTTATCTCAAAAATTTGCATTTCGGTACCTACGTCTCTTTGCATCTAGGTGCTTCAGATCATAGAACAATAAATGTCTTTATAGTTGATACAAGTTAACCTGGAAGCGTCGTAATGCTGGGATTAGGATCTGCGTAGCCTTCACACTGTTACTACAGTCTGTTTTTCTTAGGTAATACTTTCCGCGTATTCACGCATGAGTCAGGTCTTCTCTGATCTTACAAAAATAGGAGTGGTAGGTAAGATAACAATGCGGGGAAGAATAATAAGAAGCATTTTGAGCCGTATCAAACAACGTAGAATGATGCTCATTTCAAATACATAGTTTAGTTGAATATGTCAAAAGGATAGCAAATGCAAGTTTTAAATTGAAAACTTCTGAAAGTTCCCACTCACAACCCATCACCCCTTTTTTAAGTGGAATGGTTCGCGAGTGCTAGGCGCGGCTTTCACGGAGGTAGGTTAGATTTTCCTTGACTATTGATGCATTCAAAAGTATATTAACTGAGATCCATTCAGAAATATATTCACTAACACAAATTATTTTGTAAACATAGAACTTTAATTCGAAATGTTCAGTTCCAATCAGTATCGTAGCTTGAAATTCCTCTACGAGGGTGTCCTGCCTAAAAATAGCCATCTCAATACATATTGAAATTGTTAGATATTTGAAATTGTTAACTGAAGTAGTGGCAAGGCTTCACTAGATAGCTTTTTATACAAGCTGTTTCATTTGATCAAAATCCTTGGGATAAAAACAGTGGTCATTGTCCATTGACATCTATCGAATTTTATGGTAACTAACATTATATACAAATCATATAAATAAAAGACAAAATTAAAAGTTAATTTGTTGGCGACAATTTTATAATTTGGCATTCAATTCTATTTTAGAAAATTTTAACGTCATTGAAAAGCTTGTTTTATTTGTTGGTTTATTCTGCATTTTAGCGGCTTATTTTAATTAGTTAGCGAATTATTTTTCATTTTAATTGATTCTAATTACACTGTTCGACAAAAAAAAACCTTGAAAATGCTTCTGGTATTTTGAAGGCTGATTCTTATGTAAAATGACCCCCTGAATCCGAATATGACCCCCGTTTTCCCTCATCACGTCCCAATTTTTTTTAAAACGCCCCCCTTTTTTTTTCATTTTTCCTTAGTTTCAGGGCTATTATATTTTTTTTGGAGGGGAAAGGAGCCTTATATTCACCAATAAATTTTTTTGAAGGTCAAGAGAGACTCAAAGTTTAAAATCATGAGCACCGAGAAAAAATCGGGGAACTTGGGGGGGCGTGGCCCCCCAAAATATTTGAAAAATCACCAAAAACGATCTTTTTATTCTAGTTTCTTTAAAAAGACCTTTAAAACATTTTTTTCGGTGCAGAACCAGAGTATAGGATCCGCTCCTATGGCTCCTGGGTCAGAAAAAATTTTCACGCTGTAAAATTTAAAAAAAAAAATAAAATAATGCTTTAAAAATCGCACTTTGCACTCGAGTTTTAAAGCAGGTCTTCAGCCAAAAAAAAAAAAACAAAATTGTGGCTGATTCTTATGTCAAATGACCCCCTATTTCCAAATATGACCTCAGTTTCCCCCCTCCACCCCCTCTTTCCAGAGAGTCCCCCCCCCCCAATTCAGAGTCATTTTACTAATTCGGAGGGGAAAAGTACATTACGTAACCCGTTAACATAATTCTAAAAGGCAACAGAGGTTCAAAGTTCAAAATCATGTACATGTGTACCAAAAATATAAACTAGGGCGGTATACCTCCCCCCTCCCCCCCCCCAAAAAAAAAGAAAAGAAAATTCAATACTCTGATTTTTCCCAAAAAAAAAAAGGTTTAAAACGTCTCTTAGAAAAACAAGAAAAGAAGATTTTTTTTTTTGGGGGGGGGGGGGTACACCGCCATAGTTTATATTTTTGGTACACATGTACATGATTTTGAACTTTGAACCTCTGTTGCCTTTTAGAATTATGTTAACGGGTTACGTAATGTACTTTTCCCCTCCGAATTAGTAAAATGACTCTGAATTGGGGGGGGGGGACTCTCTGGAAAGAGGGGGTGGAGGGGGGAAACTGAGGTCATATTTGGAAATAGGGGGTCATTTGACATAAGAATCAGCCACAATTTTGTTTTTTTTTTTTTTTTGGCTGAAGACCTGCTTTAAAACTCGAGTGCAAAGTGCGATTTTTAAAGCATTATTTTATTTTTTTTTTAAAAATTTTACAGCGTGAAAATTTTTTCTGACCCAGGAGCCATAGGAGCGGATCCTATACTCTGGTTCTGCACCGAAAAAAATGTTTTAAAGGTCTTTTTAAAGAAACTAGAATAAAAAGATCGTTTTTGGTGATTTTTCAAATATTTTGGGGGGCCACGCCCCCCCAAGTTCCCCGATTTTTTCTCGGTGCTCATGATTTTAAACTTTGAGTCTCTCTTGACCTTCAAAAAAATTTATTGGTGAATATAAGGCTCCTTTCCCCTCCAAAAAAAATATAATAGCCCTGAAACTAAGGAAAAATGAAAAAAAAGGGGGGCGTTTTAAAAAAAATTGGGACGTGATGGGGGAAAACGGGGGTCATATTCGGATTCAGGGGGTCATTTTACATAAGAATCAGCCTTCAAAATACCAGAAGCATTTTCAAGGTTTTTTTTTTGTCGAACAGTGTTATTATTTAACTGGCACCGCAGAGCGATAAATGGCGAATATATTCGCTAAGCGAGCCAATATACTACCAACGGGTTGCCATAGAACTTTTTAAAATTCAGTCCACAGTTTGCCATGATACAGTAGGTCGTATAAAACGTTTGGTTGTATATCTTTACCTGAAAGGGGAATTTATTTCCCCTAAAAAGCAGTACTAACAAGGCCTTCGACATCCATTCACTGTGTACTCGACTTCAGTTAACTGTATCAATATTTTTTAACCCTAAAAGATAGGATAAACATCGCTTTTTACAGCAGAAACAACATGCTAATAAATGTAAACAAACACTTGGGTGGTCCTTGTTCAGCGCTCTCTAGCGGGCAAATCTTCACCACTGATGTTTTGAGTAATGATACAGCCAGTATAAACGCTATCTAATGAAGCCTTGGTAGTGGCAATTTGATTTAAATTTTCACGCGCAGTAATTCATAATTATTATTCAGTAGATAATGAAAAAAGAACTGAAATTGAAATAGAGTTACTTTATTTTCCATTACTTGAGTTCAGTTTCGAATTCAAATTGAGGGTTCGGACTCGGGGACCACCCCTTTTTCGACGCCATTGGTTCCAGTTATACAGCAAAATTTTTCCCTCCTCTGACTAAAACATAAAATACATACTTTAAAAATTACACCCAGTGTAATAACTTCTTTCAGATGTAAAGTTTCTGGCGTAGAGGCGCAGAATGAAATCGTTATTTTTGATAAAACAGAAACTGCAGTGAGGCTACATTTCTTAAAATGTTTTCCACGCAATTGGATTTGTACTGATACTTCCGAAATGCTCCTCGGGAGGGACATAAACGTGACTTCCATCACAAACTAAGCACTAAAACGATACAATTCTTACGGTTCTTTACTTTCTGGCACTTTTACTGTCATTCCGCTTTCATTTTTGTTATTGGTTTCTTGGTCTTTTTTTGTTTAGGGGCTCATGGATAATTCAATTTGCAGGGAGATACCCTTGTAAGCTGCAGGAGGATGTGTAAGTCGACGAGCAATTCTGTTTGGTGTGATGTCGGACATTATGAAATACGGATCATGGGGTGATTTAAAAACATCATGTAGAATGGAAATATTGAAAACTTAAAATTCAAAGTTTGTTTTATGATATAAAAATTATTTGGGTTTCTATCTTTTCCTTCTTTTAGGATGTTTTTCTTGCAGACAAGGCAATTCTTATAAAAACAATACTCGTCGTGTTCAACTGAATTTTTGAATTTTATCTACACTCACTGCCAAAAGTTAACGGGGAGGTAAAATGCGAAAAAATGGACTAGTACTGCTTTGATTAACAATAAATGCGGCAGGAAAGTAGCAAATATGTTTATGCAATGAACAAAACAAATTTACATGCAGAGATAAAAAAAAAGTAATTTTTCTTAAATTATAAGATGACGCCATTTTAGAGTCATTTACAAAATGCTGTATAAACTAAACGAACAACAAAAACTGACATTAATAGGGTAGGTGAGCACCCCTCATCTGCATAAAAAGCTTGCAGCGTGTCAACCATGCTTTTTATGAGATGATCAACCATCGCAGAGTCGAGTAATTGCCATTCCTCCTGTAGAGCAGTTTCCAGCTCTGTGAGAGTGGCTGGGGTGGGACGTGGGACACGTCTACACACAGCACGGTCAAGGGCATCCCAAAGGTTTTCAATCGGATTAAGGTCAGGCGAATCCGCCGGCCAGTCCATACGAGCAATTCCTTTCCCCTCCAGGTAGTCGTTGACTAGGGTCGCTCTATGTTGACGTGCATTATCATCCATTAAAACGAAAGCAGGACCCACTACAGCAGCGTACAATCTTACAGTGGGGTCTAGGATTTTATCCTGATACCATATAGCCGTCACAGATCCCTGTCTGTAAGATGTGCAGGTCGGTTCGATATCCCAACGAAATCCCTGCCCAGACCATGACACTTCCAGCTTGAAATTCATGATGTTTGACAATGTTCTGGGGCTGATAGGGTGTTCCTTGCCCTCTTCAGACTCTTGCGCGCTTGTCATTGGGTTGCAGCGCAAATCTCGACTCATCTGTAAACATAACGTTGCCCCAATCAGACACAATTCAACTCACATGTTGGCGGCACCACTTTAATCGTACCACTCTGGATTGGACGGAGAGAAGAACACAAACCTGTGGTACCCGGTCATACAGGCCATTCATGTGTAGTCTTCGGCACCCAGTAGTGGAAGATATACCAATGGCTGCTGCAACCATAGATGTTACGCGGGTGGAGGTCGCTCTTCGGTTCCGCTTGGTTACAACAGCAATATAAAGATCTTCTGAGGTGTTAGTAACCCTCGGGAGACCTGTCACGGGTCTTCGGATAACTGTTTGGCTTGCTAAGAATTGTTTCCATAATCGTGAAGTGACGGAATGATGGCCGCCAAAAAAAAAGGGCAACGTCTGTGATTGATTGTCCTGCTTCAATACGTCTGACATCGTGCCACTCCTCAGAATCTTCCATTCGTCGTTTGGAAGCCATACAAATACGTCTGTGTTGAAAACAAATCGTGGGAAAGTTCTAAACACCTTTTATCAGCACTTACATGTAACTCTTGTAACTATGCTTAGTTCTTATACGAATGCCTGTTTTGCATATTTCTTGAAACGAAGCCCTGATTGACTGTTACTTAACTTATTTGCATACTTCCAGCTACCTCTGCAGAGAATAGTAGCCTCTCTACTTCAGATTGTCTTTTGGAAATTTACATTTTCCTCTCCGTGCTTAACTTTTGACAGTGAGTGTATCAATTTGAATAACAGCCATCAATTAATCATTTTTAAATTTTTTCTCCAATTGTTTGTGAACAATCAAGTATCGCTGGTTTGTAGTTTAGTAATTTTTGAAAAGTTTTAAGCTATTTTTACCACTCTATCACAGACTGAATGTTAGAGAGTGGTTAAATAGGCTTTCAATAATTGTTCTAATATAAAAGAAAAGATTAAAAATTTGGAACAAGTATAATTTAAGTAATATTTCAAATATTGTATATTGCAATAATACGAATATTGTGCAAATATTTTTATTTGTAAAATTTGCTTGAGTAAAAAAAATGACCATTTTCTTGTAAGTAACGGGATTATTAAAGAGTTAATACTTCAATATTTTTTTCAGAATTTACTTTTCTCAGAATTTACTTTTTTATGTTTTTCTTTTTTTAAATATAAAAGTAATTTTTAAGTCAATTTAAACGTCCAGTGCTTTTGCAAGACTACTTAAACTTTATTAGTACATATTCAATTACCCAAATGCTATCTCAAACACTGTTTTGAGACGCGTAAAATGAAGAAGAATAAATTTAGAATTAAAATCTTAGGCACTGAATGCACAATGTTTCTAAGCTAAACTGGTGCACTTAATTCTAGAAATAGGTCTTTATCTGAATCGCTAGGAATATTTTGAATGTCTCGCGTTGAAAGGAAATCGTGTGCAAATTTTATAATGATTGGGTTAAATACACGAGTTAAATGCGTTTGCAGTTTTAAATGCTTAAGTGTTCACCTTAGATGGCTTAACACTATTTCCTGTTTATTGCGCAAATTAAATGCATAAGCAAGCATTCGAACTAATTACTATTTTAATTGCTTGCGTTTTATGGGAATAAAACGAAATAGTTCGTTATTAATTTTCAAAATAGGCAGAACGATAAAGTTTTGGATAATTCAAAATAACGTGCATTTGACTTGCCAAAAATTTATGGTTGGATTCTTATTTTTGCAGTTATACCAGGTGTTTTTTTCCCCTTCTATTTTTACGTTAAAAATTAAATTAAGAAGCAAATTGCAAATTTGAGGATTATAAATGCAGCATTGTCATAATCCAATTTTTAAGCGCGTTCAGTTTTCCATGCAACAATATTTATCTTGAACAAGCGTACCACCCTTATCACCATTCTTTAACAAAAATTCTCTTTCTAATTCAAGCAAATCATGTAGACTGTGAAGCACAAAAACTATAGTGCAATTGTTTGTTAAAGTACTTTTTTTTCGTAGTAAGGATGATAAGGATTTAACCCCACACTACTGAAATCCAACACAAGATGAGTTAATCAAAAAATCCAAACGTATGACAGTAGAAAAAAGTAGTACTGAAAAATAGAAACGCAATATTTATGTAACATCAAAAATAGAGTCAGTCTTTCAACTGTAGTAGAGAGGTAACGACCACATGTATAAAGTAACCAAACCGATTTCCCTTCAAACTCAAAGTGTATATATTGCTGCATACAATACACTGCCAGCTCGGTTATGCGATCCAGAAATCGCAGCGTAGTGTCGTCCTCATTAGAACGCATTAGTTTGGATTAACCCATTTATGCCCAAGTTTTTTTTAACATTTTTTTTCAATTTTTATCTGCTTGAAACTTTTACTTGGAATGGTTTACATACGTTCTACGCTTAAAATAGTTCGCCGTTGCCACATTTATTAGGTTGTTTAACGTCCTGCTTATGGGATATTTTGCAGATATGTGAGCAAAATACGACCATACTTGACTTTACTTTTGCAAAATAACATTACAGAAGACATCTTTGATCAATTTTAAGCAAATTATTCTAAAATAGTTTAATTTTATGAAAAATAAGTTCGCCAAAAAAACACTTTCTGTGGCTACCCATGCTGGATCGTTGCTTGACTGATTTGTCTGAAAATAGCTGTCAATAAAAAAACTCTGGTGTCCAAATAGTGGTTCTAACTGGTTTTCTCAAGAAGAAGGACCCTTTAGTTTGTGAAAAACAGCTTTAGTAAAATGATATAGGGGAGAGTGGTAATGAATGGGCCATGGCGATGAATGGGCCACTAAAAAAATATGAAAAATTATTTACATGAATTTTTTTTTGATGCCATCAATTGATGTAGCTATTTGTTTAACTAAACTCATCCAATTTTCATTCGTTTGCGCTGAGCCATTTTTAAACTAGAGTGGCATGGTCAAGAATCTGACTGAAAAGTAAGTTTTTCCCTTTTTAGTAAAACATTTCCTAGCTAAAATATACCAAGTATTTCACCGCATACGTATGTATAAGTTAGTCTTTCCATATCTATAAACTAATTTTAAGATGTATTTTGATGTTATTTAAATTCAATGTATTCAAAATACCTAAATGTATTCCAAAAGTATAGGTGGGGCTGAATGGGCCACCATGTCCCCAGCAGCACCAGAACGTTCAAATTTGATGCAAAAATGGTGTTATTGGTCAAATAACGGTGCTAAGTGTCCCTTGAACGTTATATTCGACGTGCAAAAACAGTAATATTATCATGGTGTCATTTCAGTGCTTAAAGAACGTGATATTAGACGTGCAAAAACAGTAATATTATCACGGTGTCATTTCAGTGCTTAAGGAACGTGATATTTGACGTGCAAAAACAGTAATATTATCACGGTGTCATTTCAGTGCTTAAGGAACGTGATATTTGACGTGCAAAAACAGTAATATTATCACGGTGTCATTTCAATGCTTAAGGAACGTGATATTTGACGTGCGAAAACAGTAATATTATCACGGTGTCATTTCAGTGCTTAAGGAACGTGATATTTGACGTGCAAAAACAGTAATATTATCACGGTGTCATTTCAGTGCTTAAGGAGGTGCTTAATTTCTCAGAATTGAGGTCGTGAATTGCTGCTTTTTAGAAAAAAGGAGGTATCATATCTGCAGAAACTGTAAGTTTTATCCTAACAACTCTTTCTCCCAAGATCCTAATCAGATTTGCATGCATTTCAGTAAAAAAATATTATATTCATACTAATAAAATGATATGATTTACGCCCTTAGTCTTTCCTAGATGGCGCCTCCTGCAAAAAAATTTTCTTTTAAAGTATTATTTTTCTCCCTCGATATGATCAAGTAGCGTCTAGTGGTTAGCGTGTCCTGCTGGAGTCGCAAGGGATCCACGTTCGAATCTCGCGGAATGAATATATTAAATTCAAAGTAATAAAGCAATCAATAATTAAATAAAATAAATTAATTAAGTAATTAAATAATTAAAACCAAGATGGCGACGGTCATGGATCAAAAATGTCGGATCAAAAATGACGTCATGGTTAAAACACGTCACGGCCCCGGATAGTGGGGTATACGTAGTATACTTTTTTAGCTGGGGAGCACTGAAAACAAGCGTATTTCCAGAACCTAAATATAACCTATCATTCCACGTTCAAAACTGGGACAAAAAAAGGTGGTCAACACTTGATTTCGACGTGTTATATTACCATCGATCGATGAGACACATAGACGTTGACAACACGTGCTGCGAGAACGTGTTTTGAACGTGCCGGCTGGTGCGCTCTGTACGTGTTGCAGAACGTGTTTTGAACGCCTTTGTGCTGCTTGGGGTCATGGTAATGAATGGGCCACCTAAATATTGTTTTAGTTCCTTTTCTTTGGATTTTCGCATTAATATGAAACACAACTGACTGCCATAGATAAAGATTACTGTCGTCAAAATAGGTTTGTAGTAACTTCTAAATATAATTTGCAGATCTATATTATATTCCTATGGTACAATAGACCTCAGGTCGCAGTGCGTGGCTTGAAAAAGCCCCCACCCCCCCCCCTCTCTCCTTCATATTATATTCCTCACATACACAAACTTCATTTTCTTTCTTGGTAACTTAAGTTAGATATTTCTTATTCCAGACGTCTAGTAAATTTAAAAAAAAAATTTTTGAATTTTGTCAAGTTTGAAAATGAAGATGAAGTTTTTGAAAGTAATTTTTAATATTATTTTTGAAATATATAAATTTTGTTAAATCATAGTCTGTATTATCTGTTTTTTTTTATATATATTTGATGTTATTTATTTCTTACAATCTCATTATTTAGTCATTTTTCTGTTATAATTGGTATGAATTAGTTTTATTTTAATTGCATCAGTTTTGATGTTTATATAATTTTAAATCAGTATGATTTTGTATCATCATGTCAAGTACCACATTTATTTTGTCATATTCAGCAAATAAAAGATTAAATCCACATGTTTTCATTGAATTCATTTAGTGGCCCATTCATTACCATCGATGGCCCATTCAACCCTATAGGTGGGGTTGAATGGGCCAAATTTCAAAATTTTTATTTTCTATTATAATTCATTATAGACAGGTGCTAATCCAACTTTTACGACTTTTTTAGCTAGCCAGATAAGTAAAGTAACTAAAACACCAATTTAGAGTTAAAACAAAGTGTAAAGAAAAAATTACAAAATTCAAAATTAAAAAGTGGCCTATTCATTACCACTCTCCCCTACCCATTACAGGTTTTTGTATGCAGTAACTAATAAGCGTCCCGTTTTTAGGACACTGGGCATAAATGAGTTAAGTAGGTATCATGAAAGAGGGGAAAACATCTCAGCAAAACGGAGTCTGTGACAGGGTACTACGCTCTGCATCGCAATGCAGGACTTGAAGGTGAAATCGCACAAACATAGACACGCTTACAAACACACCCTCATCAAGCATAAACATGGCAGCACACACACGCCTACCGCAATTCGTCATTGAGAAAAACCCAATTTGAATTCAAGATGTATGAATTTAATTTTCTTTTCTTTTCTTTTTTTTTAGCACTGACAAATTACTAAAGATTGTCTGATTTGCTTAGGTAAAACCTTCCGCGTATTTACGCATGCGTCAAGTCTTTTCTGATCTTACCAAAATAGGGGTAATAGGTAAGATAAGGGGAAGAATAATAAGAAGCATTTTGAGCCGTATCAAACAACGTAGAACGATGCTAATTTCAAACATAAAGTTCAGTTAAATGTTTCAAAAGGATAGCAAAAAAAAAAAAAAAAAAAAAAATGCAAGCTTTAAATTGAAAACTTTGGAAAGCTCCCATTCACAACCCATCACCCCCTTTTTTAAGTGGAATAATTCCCGAGTGCTAGGAGCGGTTTTCAAAGACGGACAGTATCTGACTTCGTTTTAAGGCTTGGTTTCCTAGAACGCGACAATCGTCGCTGACGCCGGGCTCGACTGCACGCTGGAATCAGAACCAGTTTGATTGGAGCGTGGCGTGAAGCGACGTCAATCTGCTGCTCAGGCGCATGAGCAGAAGGCGGCGGCTTCTGTCGCCTCGCCAGAGATCAACGATTTCACTCCTAGGAAACCAAGGCTTAAGACAGCGGACTTCGTGTAGTCCACTTTTCAGATTGGACTTCAAGTCTGGCGCGCCCCGATGCGCCACTCCACTGACCCCTGCTCCAGCCACCATGTCCTGTATGGTGGTGAAGGAGCACACAATCAAGCTATCCCACCCCCGACACTGACACCTATTGCAATTCGTCATTGAAAAAACATACTTTGAATTCAAATTAATTTTTTTTTCTCCTTTTGTAAACGTGTGTGTTTGAAATTTTTGTCCTGACTAACAAAATTTATATCTATTTAGACAAATTAATCATTACATTTCACATGGATTACACTAGAAATTACACAAATCAAACTTTTTCACTTTAAAATTGAACACACAACACATTAAAATTATTTTTGAAAACAATCAAAGGTTTACCTTAAGCTAATTAATGTACCCTCATGTTACCCATCTTGCATGTGATTTATTCCATATTTACGCATCACTTATTTACGTCTAGAGGTCTGCGATTTGTGGATACCGCAGCGGATGTATGCGCAAAATAGCATAGGGGAATAATAATTGCCACAGTTATTGTGTGATCATTCAGAGCAATTACTAAAACAACAATTTTAATTACTGTTAAAAAGGGGAGAAAAACGTACTTTTTGTGATGTTTTTTTAATTGTAAAAAAAAATTTATTGGGGATTTATTTCAAGGATAGTTAACCTGGTAAATAATAATTATTACTAAAAAATCTTGACTGAAACATTTCCAAAAACTGTTGAAAAAATCTATTCTAGAATTTTTTTTTTTTTTTTTTGCACAGGTTCCCAAATGACAAAAAATTTGAAAGGGTGCTAAATAAGAATCAAGCAAACTACAAATAGTTAAAATGCACGAATGCACGCTACTATAAGCTGTGTCTAATCTCTGGAAACCGCAGATACTGGAGTGAGTTATGGCAACAAGCGATAAACCTAAAACTCACAATGAATAATATGCGTGAGGCAAGGCGGCATCGTGAGGAGACCTTCGTCTCCTCACGATGAACCGGTTGGTTTCTGAAGTTCAATAATATATGTAGTAACATTTTTCATTGAGATAGTTAAACAAGAGGAAAAGGCGGGACGCAGAAGAATAACGAAGTTGGGATCATGAACCATACATAAGGACTTATCAGATTAGCAATTATTATAGGCAGTTAAAGATATCGGTATTACTGCCCAGGGCCGCCGAGGGGGGGGGGGGCAGCAGGGGCAAAATCCCCGGGGCCTGGCCCAAGAGGGGCCCGGGCTGCTGGTTAAAAAAAAGGCAGTTTTTTTTTGTTAACTGAACTTCATTTTTGTGTAGGCAAAGCAAAAACATCTCGCATCTACATGTGTCCACAGCAACGCAACGAGTACTCGAAGCAGAATGCCTTAGGGGGCTATCTTCTGTAATACTTACCAGGCATTTCTTACGTGTACAATGGAAAGCTTTAACCCTTCACTTCACGGTGTACCAGATCTGGCACAAACCAAATAAACCCTCATATATTCCTATGATTTTTAAATGCAGTTAAACTGAGCTTTGTGCCCCTTCTGGAACATTGCTATAACAGTTTAGTGTGATTTTTATGCACTAGTTAGTTGCACTAGTCTAGGTATTTCATTTCATTTCACACCTCCAGGGTCCCCCGTACCTACCACAGCTTCGTGGTTTAACCGGGATAGGGCCCTGCAGGGCGCTCTGTTATTAATTTTGAACCAGAACCTAGGGTCGAGCAAACCCTAGGCCCAGCACCCCCAGAGGTATCGTTTCACTTGGAGGACTTTGTGACCACGACATTTTTAACGCCTCCCAGCCACCATTAATCAAGACGGTGGATCTTTGATCGGCTGGGATCGAACCCGGGTCCCTCTGGATACGAGTCCGATAGTCTAGGTATTACAGTTCTTGCTTTTGAAAGAAAGAGTGTCTGCATTTCCGTCAGAAGTGTGCTTAGTCATTATTTCCTTTGTTCTAAAAATGTTTAAATACACTTAGTGGAAAGTTTGCTTATACCACTTATGGCACAAAACACATTGTAGATTATTACACTTATCGGTATACAAAGCATATGCTATGTGCTTTGTGCCATATATAGAACAAACAATTAAAACATCATTTTTGGTGCACATTTTTAAGATTAATTTTTTTCTTCATTTTTCCTGAACTCAGGGCTATTTAAAAGGTAACAAATGATTTTTTTCATGAAAATATAAAAAATCGTGCAGTGAAGGGTTAATGAACTTTCAAAGTGAGGAATAACGCTTTTAATAGTCAAGAAATGTAATTTTTTTAAAGGATTTTAAAACACATACATGTGTAATTTATGTAAATACGTATCATTAATTTTGTGAAGTAGTGATGGAATTATTAATAGCTATTAGTAATTTGAAGTAGGAATATTATTTGTAAATTTGTGTTATGTATTTCTGATTTATTTCATACGCATTTATATCATAGTATACTTAAGTACAGCACACGAGCAGATTATAAAAATATAAAATACACAAAAATATAAAATTGGAAGAAAAATTAGCAAATACGAAATACTATTTTTTTTCTTCACTGTACCGAACGTAAGTTGTCTTAGTATTGAAGATTTTTTTGGAAGGGGGGGGGGGGCGCATGTCAGTACTTTGCCCCGAGGCCCCGGTAAACCTCTCGGCGGCCCTGTTACTGCCGATGCTCTAGCCACAGTGTTGACGATTTCTGCTATCCGCAAAATGGGTAAGAGTTATTTGTTATCTTCACAAACCAACATAAAATAGTTCGTATCAAATCTTTGGACAGTTTGCTGTAAATATAGTGTTCGCTTTTACTACTATGTTACATCTGGAGAGAAAAAACACGAAGAGATGTGAATCTGAGAGTGCGAAATATTAAGGGAAAAAGTTTGACAAAATGCTTTCTAAAGAAAAAAAAAGTTTTGATTCATTGTTAAATATTTTACTGTTTTCTTGAAGTTAATCAGCGAAATGTGGTTAGAATAAAGTACGATTTGTACATTATTTCGTAATACAAGATGTACACGCGTTTATGGGTCATTTTCACTATACGCTTACATTTCAGAATTTATAAGTACTCTTTTTAACTTGCTATTTTCTTTTAGGAGCACTAACAGTTGTTAGTAACATATTTCAGGTGTGTGAAAAAGTAATATGTGGTACACTTTGATGCACAATTACGTATTCAAATGTTGTTGTAAAACTTTAAGTTTTATGGAAAATTGTCGTTCGTTACCATACAAAATCAATATGAATTCTCACCTTTTAAACTATATCATAGTGCATAGAACTAACTTAATTTAAAATTACTTGCCTCCCTGAAGCTTAAAACCATGTTTGTGATTATTAAAATATTGATAAAAACTGTATGGTAACAGACTTGGCATTTGGTAACGGATTTGACCTGTAACGGACTTGACATTTCAACCAAAAGGTCAAATTATGGCTAGGTTGTCGAATTTAAAAATTGAGCAACAATATGCATTTTCTTAGAGTTGTATAACAAACAATGTTTCGGGGTAAAAGTTGAGAAAAAGTAAAAATCAATTCAAAAATCTCTGGTAACAGACTTGACAAAGAATAAAAAAAAAGCAATTGGAAGAAATCTTGTGCGAAACGTCACAGCAATACTTCTCGACTCAGGAAAACAAAATGGAACGAAATAGTTACGTCACTAATTTGTTAAGTTAACTGAATACGTGTTATCATCTTTTGACAGCAATAAATACTTTTTTGAGCTAAAATAATCTTAGGGTAACGGACTTGACAAGAACTGCTGGACAAAATATATTCATACATTTCTTAATAAAAAAAATAGTATTGTCAATATTTTTTATGAATATCCCACACTAATAGTCAATATTACTACTATTAAAATCTGTCCGCGTCTGTCTGTCTGTCTGTCCGTCTGAAGCTTGAACTTCTCTAAAACCGCTGAGCGTAGAGAATCAAACATAATACCATTCGATTCGAAATTTTCTAAGGAAGACAATAAGACCAACCGCGTAATTGTACGACGTTAAATAGCTGAGATATTAATTAATACGTTAATTAAATTCTTTGCACTTTTAAAATTCCAAGACATTTATTTCTTTCAGTTGCCATTTTAAATTAAAGCGTTAATTAAATTATTGCACTATTTTAAATTCCAAAATTTTATTTCTTACCGTTGCCATTTTAAATTAAAGCGTTAATTAAATTATTGAATTATTTAAAATTCCAGGACATTTATTTCTTACCGTTGCCATTTTGAATTAAAACGTTAATTAATTGTTGAACTATTTAAAATTCCAAGACTGTTATTTCTTACCGTTGCCATTTTGAATTAAAACGTTAATTAATTGTTGAACTATTTAAAATTCCAAGACTTTTATTTCTTACCGTTGCCATTTTGAGTTAAAACGTTAATTAAATTATTGAACTATTTAAAATTCAAGACATTTATTTCTTTCCGTAGCCATTTTAAATTAAAGCGTTAATTAAATTATTGAACTATTTAAATTCCAAGACTTTTATTTCTTACCGTTGCCATTTTGAATCAAAACGTTAATTAAATTATTGAACTATTTAAAATTCCAAGATATTTATTTCTTTCCGTTGCGATTTTAAATTAAAACGTTAACTAAATTATTGAACTATTTAAAATTCCAAGATATTTATTTCTTTCCGTTGCGATTTTAAATTAAAACGTTAACTAAATTGAACTTTTTAAAATGAACGAGTGTTATTTTTTTCCATTGTCATTTTGAATACGTGTTATAACAAAGTTCTAACAATTGTTTTTATTCTAATTATTAATGACATATTTTTTTCTCTGGTACTATTTTGAAAATGTGTTTTTAAATAAAATTGCAATTGCTGTTTTTAGAAGGAACTTTTTTG